>LPNX010136783.1:1305896-1478895 GCA_001517045.1 Pseudotsuga menziesii
AAAGCACCCCTTTGGGAAATTAGGCAAGTAGGACCATGTGGAATTGTTTCTAATTCCAATTAATCCTTCACAATTAGAAACTGCGCCCTCCTTTAGTCAAAAGATGCCTCTTTTGAGTTATGACAACTTTATGCTTTTCTTGGCTCATAAGGAAACTCTTTCTTTCCTTAAAAAAACTTTCCTGCTTTTACCTCTTTCTGCTTTATCTGCTTTTAGGAAACTTCCCTTTATTCTCTTTCTTGCTTTTGTCATGGACTTTCTTATTTTTTACCAAGGAAAGTTGACTAGCTTTCCCCAATGCACCCTCCTGACATGGCAGCCTTAATTCCACATCATTATTGTGCATAATAAATAAAATTGCTGAAATAAAATTAAATACATGCCTTAGAACAATTATTTAGGAAAAAATTATCCTAGGAGGAATAATTAATAACAACTTGAGCCCCTAGGAACTTAGCATGGTCAACACTTTTAATGGTCAATTTGAGGGAACATGACAGTAATTTTCAAAATTGGTGCACTTGTGAGAATATTCTTCAACTGTTGGAAGATCTCCTCACATCTTGGTGTACATATGAACTTTATCCCCTTCCTTTGCAAGGAAGTGATTGAATTTTCGACCTTGGAGAATCCTTCAATGAACCTCCTATAGTACCTGGAAGTCCCATAAAACATCTCACATTTGTCACATTTCTTGGAGTTGGCCAATTCATAATGGCTTCAATCTTCTTAGGGTCAAAAAATATTCCTTCATCTAAGAATTTTATCTTTATAAAAGTCACATTTGCTCAACTTTGCATACAGCTTATGCTCCCTTAGCAATTTCAATTCCATTCTCAAATTTTCCTCATGCTCTTCTTCATTCTTAGAATAAATAAGAATGTCATAGAGGAAGACTAGAACAAACTTTTTTAGATACTTGCTAAAAACACTATTCATGAGACACATTAATGTAGCTGGTGCATTTGTGAGACCAAATGGTACCACCACAAACTCATAGTGTCCATACCTTGTTCTAAAGGTTGTCTTATGAATATCTTCCTCTTTAATTCTTACATAATGGTAACCAAACCTCAAGTCAATATTTCAAAATACCTTTGCTCCTCTCATTTGATCAAAAAGGTCATCAATTCGAGGTAAAGGGTATTTATTCTTCACAATGACTTTGTTCAAATACCTGTAGTCAATACATAACCTGAGTGTCCCATATTTCCTTTTCACAAATAGAACTGGTGCTCCCCACGGGGACACACTTGGCCTAATATACTTATTTTACAACAACTCTTGCAACTGCATTTTTAGCTCTATCAATTCTGGTGTGTTCATCCTATAGGGTGTCTTGGACACTGGTGCTCCTCCAGGCACAAGGTCAGTTGTAAAATCAATGTCTCTTTTTGGAGGAAGTCCTGGAATCTCATCAGGAAAAACATCCCTGAATTCTTGCAATACATTAAATTCCTTCAGGCTAGGATTTTCATTCTCCATTGTCTCCAAAACATGGGTTGCATACAATCTACAACCTTTCCTACATAACTTCGTAAGCTGCATTGCTGAAATTTTCCTAACAAAAATTTCTTTTGGAATGCCTCTTACAACCCTTGGGTTTCCTTCTTCATCTATGCGTTCAAATGTCTTGTTGTAACAGTCAAGCTTAACTCTGTTTGCTTCTAACCAGTCCATCCCAACAGAATATCATAGGAACCAAGTGGTAGAATATTTAAGTTTGCATAAGTGCATAGCCCATACATGACTAATGGACATTTGTCTACCACTTCCCTAACTTTTATCTTGGTTCCAGTGGCTACTTGAACTAACCATGATTTTCTATGCTTTAATTTCTTAAAATTACAAATCTCAACAATTTTAGGAGTGATATAATTGTGAGTAGATCCAAGGTTAATCAAAACATAAATATATTTCTCAACAATCTTACCTTCAAGTTCAACCACAGTTGATTGATGATCTTCCTGGAAGTCCTTTAGCGCTGCATAGATTCTAGGGATGGTCCTCGCCACTTGAACCACATTTTTATCTCCTTGGATGTTGTGAACTTGCCTTACATTCCCATTCTCATGTGGACAGGTCCAATGCATATGGTTTCATCCACATCCCCAACATTGAAGTGGTTCTCTTGGATCCTTTGGATCTCTCTGCTTATCTCCCATCATTCTGGTTGGCTTAGTCACATCTTGTGATGGCTGCCTTTGTTGATTTTGGAAGTGAGAGGGTTTGAAACATTTCTTCCTTTGGTAAAAATTCTCATTCTTTATGTCCTTCCATGCCTTATGGACATCAGGTTTGCTTGTTTTTTAGTTATAGCAATACTTCACCTTCGTTATAGCTTCTTCCAAAGTTCGAGGTTCATCAAACTCAATCCTATATTTATATGATTGAGGTAACCCACTTAGAAAACGTTGAATTTTCACCTTATCATCCCAGATATACCTGACATACCTCAACAGTTCCAAGAATTTGTTTGCATATTCTTAGATTATCAACTATCCCAATCTCAGCTCATGGAACTGTTTGATCTTATCATCATAGTACCTATCAGAGAGGTACTTTTTCTTGAAATATTTCTTGAAATGATTCCACACAATATTTCTTTCATTTATCTTCTTCACTTGCTTGAGGTGCTCCCACCATATACATTCTCTTCCATTTAAGTTTAATATGGCTACCCATGCCTTCATATTTCCAGAGTATTCTTGGACTTGTAAATACTTTCTCATCCCAAGAAGCCAAGCTCCAACTTCTTGACCGGACTTTACCTCATCATCAAAAGTAGGAGTATTTTCCTTCTTAAATTCCCCATGTGAATTGTTCTGGTAACACCTCTTTCTATTATTCTTATGAGATGAAGAGCTTGAACCCCCAATGGATTCTTCAGAGCCAAATGATCCACTAGAAGACATTTTTCTAGAGATGTTGGACCTCTTGCAAGGATTTCTTCTTAAACTATTCCCACTCCCTTATGGATTTGTTTTCTGATGCCCAGAGTTCATCTTCCTTTGGATGTATGTCAAACTCTATAGCATGGATGCATTCAACCAATTTTTCTCTTCCCGAGATTTAATCATCCTTTTATTATCTTATTTGCAAATTTTCAATCCCACCCTGAGGCTTCTCATTGTGGCTGCAATATATGGGGGAGTCTCTTGATTTCTTCTCCAATTGGATTTTTTTTAGCATTCCTAACCTGTACGTTTTTCCCCATGGCATCTGCCTCGTGCTCATAGGGATCATGTGCATCATCAATG
The DNA here is from genome assembly GCA_001517045.1 of Pseudotsuga menziesii. Taxonomy (NCBI): domain Eukaryota; kingdom Viridiplantae; phylum Streptophyta; class Pinopsida; order Pinales; family Pinaceae; genus Pseudotsuga; species Pseudotsuga menziesii. The sequence continues at coordinate 1,309,157 of LPNX010136783.1, forward strand.
ATGATCATCTTGGTTGGGACAAACTTTCAAAACTGTACTATCTAAAATTTTTCCTTTGAGGTGATGGATTCTGCAAAATTTGTTCATAAACAAAATTGTTAGCTGCGCAATAATCTCATAAATTTATAAATTACCTACCGATTGTTTCGCTGCAGTTTTCTTTCTAAAAACTATTTATTCCAAACAAAATTTTATGGTTGTAACAAAGTTTTCCATAATGCAGCGGAACTAGATGTTCCCAAAAGGCGTCAGGGTTGAAACTCGTAGCTATGATACCACAATGTAACGTACCCGCTTTGATACCACAATGTAGCATACCCACCCTGATACCACAATGTCAGGTCCCCATACACCTGACTGATATGCATAATAAGATTCAATTTATTTCCTCTTCTTTAAACATAGTCATCGGTCATTTTCATCCTTTAACATTCATTTTGTAGCTTCAAAACCACTATAACAGTCGTTTTGGAGCTCACAGATCCACTCTATAACTAGAAAAGTCATTTCCACATTAAACCTAACTTTTCCACCTTCCACATTCCTCACTGCGGCTTGTGGTAAGAGAAACTCTACAAATCATCACCGTTATCTTTGGCCTTTCCACTTTCTGCTGTGGACTCTAGATCGCAGAAAACCACGAAATACCTTATACTTGCATTTCACTTTCCACTTTTTTCCTTCTGTCGCCTTCATATTTTGCGAGAGTATTTTGGTTAGTGAAAACCCAAAATATTTTACCTTTATATTTTGTTTTCCAATTTCCACCTTCCACCTTCCGCATTCTGCGGGCAAACTCCAGGGTGCAAAAAACCAACACTTTTCCTTGTTGAACTTCTCTTTCTACCTCCCTCCTTCCACATTCTGCAAGAAGATTCCATGGTGCAGAAACACTTAATTCAGATGTATTTTAACTCTGTAACCACGCTTCTAGCCTCCATGAACTTAAGCAAAATGCATTAGAAACCAAAAAGCATTTGCAGATGTAAAATGCAAGAAATATAACTGCAGTAAACTCTACTTGAATCTTTAGCAAGTATTCAACACATTCATAATAATTCTTAAAAAAATACATTGCAGCATTTATACAGAAAAAATTTGTATCTTGAACACAAAGTTGTCCCACAACTAGCTATGTCACTGCGACGTTCCACCCAACCATAGTCCAGTTGTGTTCATCGATCTCTCAGCACAACTGCCACCCCCAAGTTGGGCATGATTTCCATAAGGAACTAGGGAACAACAGGAACACACATAGTGAGAACACATCAAGCACAGCCAAGCCAACCTACAATTGGGTTTATCAGGTTGTCCAACCAAGCCGATAGACAATTAGGTTTATAAGGTTGTAGGCAGTGAATCACACATAGCCAATATTCACATTAATATCTAGCCAAGCCAATACACAGTTGGTTTTATCAGAAAGTTCAACCAAGACAACACACTGTTGGGTTTATCAGGCTACTCAGACAATGATTCACACATGGCCAAATTCACATTAAGGTCCAACCAATCCAACTAACAGTTGGGTTTATCAGGTTATTCAACCAAGCCAACACACTGTTGGGTTTGTTTCTTCCTTTCATACACCTAGGTTACGTGGCAAAAATCTTCAAGCCACTCGGTGTGTCCTTGGGGCAAGTCTCGAGTCAAGGCTATCACCTTGTTCTTGACTCCTCCATTCAGGATAACTCCTAACGAAGCCAAGGGGGGTAGACCCGATTAAATTACTAAGGCTAATTACTTAGTGTGATGGTGTTATAATGATTAAGTTGTTTAGGAGTTTTGAAGTTAACCAGTGAAAGAAAAAGATAACAAGATGCAAGATTTAAAGCATATAAGCATAGTAATGACACTCAATATAGATATATAATTGAAAGAAATGATTGATTAAATCACCAGTGCCTTAAATGGAGTCAACAGAGAAAATAATGTGCTTACATGCGCTTGAATGAATTTTTTGCAAATGTCTCTCGGTAGATTTTAAATTAATGTGGAATGTGAATGAATTAAATTAGGCGAAAAGGGGACTCCAGATATACCCGAGGGGTACTTGGAGTATGTCCAAAAGTGAAATTTCATAGCTACCCGCAAGGTGTTTGTGGGATGGAATAGAATCTCAAAGACTATTGTTCATAACGCACACTTCAGGGTGTGACAAAGATCGGCTCCTCGAGGTCACTTTCCAGTTGTTCCCACTCCTTTGGGTATTTTTCCACCGCTTACTATTTGTTTGAGGCGTTGGATTTTTTCCTGATGGTTTGTCAATTTGGGAGGTGAGGAATAATTAATCTAGTCACTCAAGTGCTTTTGATGCAGCTTTACTAATCGAACAAACCGCAGCCAAGTATAGAGCATACACACTGGACTCTTCGTTATTTTTAGTAAATTTTAGAAGAGGTGTTCTTATTAAAAAAAACCCTCCAGGAACCTCTTTCAGTCCAAGTGGACCTCAATAGGGAAATCAAGGAGGGGTTGATTTTATTATTATTATCAAAACAATAAATGAAAAATGGAATCAGAGATACACAACACCAGTTTTTTGATTAGTCCTACCACGCATCTCTTTCCCCTTGCGGGTCAATAGGGAAGTCGTGGGGTAAGTAGTATGATTACTTTTGAATTGAAAATATGGAATAATGAAAAATATTATCAAAGTATACAATCCTACATGTCAATACTAAACTAGAACAGAAAAAAGGAGAAAAAAGAAAAAAATGAAACTGACGTGGATCCCCCCTGGGGGGATGGGGAGCGAGCTCGAAAGAGCCTACTCAAAAAATATTTCCTTTTATTATTATTGGTTACAATATCAGAAAACTGAAATTCTAGAAACCTCTTGGTCCTTATATGGGATGAAACCAAGTTCTTACAACTTTCTAAAATTTTAAGATTTCAGTCAAAGGGGAGACCCCTGGGGAAATTTGAACGATCCCGAGGCCACTTTCGAACAACATCTTATCTTCTTTTCTGTTACACCTGCTAAAAACCAGCAAGTATGTTAGAATAAAATATTCCCAAAATCACTTTAAGAGTACCTTTGGGTCAGCCTGTAGCAGGGATTTGTCCTTGCTACAGGGGCAGGAATGGCTCCCTTCTGTCTATAGGACAGAAGGGTAGGTTCCTGCGTGGATAAATGCAGAAAATAAAAATGGAATTTAAATGGACAGAAACTATAAACTAAACTAAGAACAAAAAGGAGAGAAGCAATGGTGAACCCCTCTGCAAACAAGGGTTAGGGTTCTGCTTCCTAAGACCTGCAAACAAATATTAAGCTACAATAGATTGAAATACCTGCAAAAAAATGTTAAACATAAAACCTGCAAATGGAAACAATGGTTAGAAAGCAAAGAAAACTAAGAAGCAAAGAAATAAAACATAAAAGACAAGCTATACCTTCTCTAGTGGAAATGGGCCACCATGCCCTAGCTTGTGGAAGCACCTCTCTTGGATGGGGGGAGCTATGGCTCAATGGAAATGGAGGAGAGGGAATGTGGGTGGCTTGAGAGGCAAATGTGTCTCAAGGCATCCACGGGAAGCATAACAGTATGCAAGGGAGAAGTGTTTTGAGAGTGAACCCCCACCCTCCTTTTATATCTTTTTGGGGTTTTAGGGTTTTAAGCCCTTGATCTGGGCTTTAGCCCCTTTTTTGGGATTTTAGCCCCTTCTGCCCTAATTTTAGCTCCTTTTAGGGTTTTAGCCCTTTTTTGGGGGCTTTAGCTCCTATGAGGGTATTTTGGGCTACATTTTGGGGTTTTTAAGACCTTTACTTCATCCTTAGGCTATTTTGAGGGTGTGGGGGTCTAATGGAGGGTCGTGAGATGGTGTAGGCCATGGAGAGATGAGTGGAACATTTTTGGGTTAACAGATTGCCCCCTGATGTGTGAGGCCAGGATCTCAACATATGGTCGATGAACATCATAGGATTTGCTGCAATGAGTTGGTGCTTCCAGGGTTGGGGCATGGTGGCTTTTGTTTTTTGTATTAATATGGTTACCATCAATGGGTGAGATACAAATAATGTGTGACATGTATATGGATGAGGCGGGCATCCCCATGCTCATGACAATGTCAAAAGAATAATTTGATATATGCTCTAAAATACAAGAGTCGGTCATATACAACTGATGTTACAATAATGGTTGCCTCCATGTGAGGCTGAATACAATGCTAATCTGGTACATTGGACCCATGCCATTCTCATGGAATGCTATATCTTCATGACTGATAATCTGCTAGATCTGGTACATAGCTGTGTGGACTCACTAATTGAGAGTCAAATTCTTTATGGTACAAGTATGCTACATCAATCATAAAGGTATATCGAAGCACTGCTGGGGCTTCTGAATACTATCTCCAATGCAACCTGGAAATCACAAGGTATATAACCTGTTTAGGTCCCTTGAGTAGAATCATCAATGTGCTAGAGTCGGGTGACATCCGGGGTCTTCGACCAAGAAATGTGCGGACCAAACCCTGTACGAATCTCAATGGTGTGATGATGGAGTTGGACTCGAGCACGTGAGAAACAACCATCCCAAGAGGCACTAAGGGCTCCTCTCAAGTGGTCCAAGGAACTCATCAATCATGTTAATGAAACCAAGATACAGGGACCTCTAGGTCTATCCTCTGGATTATGTGTGTTGGCGTCGACAGAGGGAGACCTGCCCAGGAGTGGGAGGGAGATAACCGAAAGGTGTGAAGCGATCTATGGACTGACTCACTGAATTGGGGGGGAGGGTGGGAGAGGGACAGAATTGAACAGGGGTGTTGATGTATATGTAACTTCGGAATGTATCTCACTTGTATTTTTTATATATTGTAACCCAATGTTTATCCCAGGATGTACTTGAGTTATGTCATGCGCCGATGTTCCTATCGGGATGGTCTATCATGTAAACAAGTCATGTCAAGTCATTGTGGGTAACACTCCTATTGTCTAAGGGTTAAAATCCCCGCAGTTCTGGGGCACTAGGGTTATTAGACTCTCGTAGTAGAGGTCGGCCCTGTTATGGTTTTAGTCATGTCGGGATTAGTATAAATAGAGAACTGGAGTCTCTATTTATCACACAACTCATACACACTCAAGTGTAGCGCATAGTTGAGGAAGGAGAAGACACTAGGGCTAGACAAGAAGAAGGTTACTGCTGTCGGGAGATCACTTACTATTTTGGGGCTTTCCTATTTTGGTTCTGATTCTATCTCTGAGGAAGTTGCGGGGTTTTCAACATTTATGGTTTCTCTGAGGATAAACACTGTGTTCATTGTGTCTTGTGTTTGATTATTGTGCTTGTTATTCTCTCAATAAAGATCCAAATATAATGCTAGCTTAATGATGAAATTATAACATGGTATCAGAGCTAACCTGAGAACAAGACACTGTGCAACTACAGGAACTAGGGCTTCCTAGTTTTTGGATATTCCTCCACATATTTTCAGAAAAAGTAAGGTGGAATAACTCTCCTCCTTAGGGCGCATCTTTCTATCGAAGCAGAATCCAATTCTGAGGTTTTTTAGTTTTGGGCCTGACACTACTACCGGAAATTAGGGCTTTTCACAAAAGAGAAATTTTTCAGTGATCCCCGGCCTAGATTGATCTCCTCCCCAAAATCGAAGTTAGGGATAAATTTCAAGGCATTTGGGTGGACAGATCTCCGAAAAAGAAAAACCCTAATTTGCTACTGAACCAGCACTGCAGGATTTCAGCTCCAAATCTAGATCCGAAATATTGACCTGGTAAGATCTAAATCTTTTGTATTTTCATTTGAGGTTCTCAGTTTAATATGTCTCATCATACCAAGCTTGATGAAAATCTTGAGGGAGGTGATAACTTTCGAGCTTGGAAGTATAGGATCTCCCTGGTTCTGGAAGAGAATGAGTTGGACTCGTCTATCAGTGAGGAGGTTCCAGTTCCAGAGGGAGATGAGGCTAAGGCCTTGCATAAGAAGAAGTTGGTTATGGCAAAGATAATCATGGTTGATTCTATCAAGGATCATCTCATACCATAGGTGTCCTCCCTCAAGACACCTAAAGCTATGTTTGATGCCCTAACCAAATTTTTTGAAGGAAAGAACATAAATAGGAAGATGACTTTGAGAAACCAATTGAAGAATGTGAAGATCTAGAATGCTGAGACTATTCAGTCTTACTTTACAAGGGTTTCTCAAATCAAGGAGCAGCTAGAAGCAGTAGATGAAGAAGTGGAAAATGCAGAGATTGTGATGACCACCTTGAATGGTCTCCCTAGATCATGGGACTCTTTCATTCAAGGAATCTGTGCCAGAAAGAAGTTAGTCAAGTTCAGCAAACTATGGGAATAATTCTCTCAAGAAGAAGCTCAGATAGTAGCTCGAGAAGAGAATATGGGTAGTGAAGATCAAAATCTCACAGTTCACTCCAAGAAAAATAGGAGGAGCAATTATCACTCCAAATGTAATATCTCACACTCTAGAAAAGATCTGAATACTATTAGATGTTTCACATGTGATGAGAAAGGTCACATATCCAGATTCTACCCTAACAAAAGAAATATAATGAAGAAGGGAAACAAGAGAAGACATCATGCCCATGCTGCAGAGGATGATGAACCTTCCACAAAGCGAATCAGACAAGAGAGTGATGACTCTTCAAGTGAGGATGAATATGTAGTAATCTTTTCTCTCACGGGAACTGTTTCACATGGAAGCAATGATTGGCTTATAGAGAGTGGTGCTTCTAAGCACATGACGGGATTCAAAGAATCATTTGTGAAGCTATCGGAACATGAGTCACCTCACAAGGTGAAACTTGGGGATGACTACCAGTATCCAATAAAAGGTAGTGATGAATCCTTCTATAAACTAGACTCTGGAAGGTCTTTGAAGATGAAGAATGTATTATTTGTTCCAGGAATAAAGAAGAACCTCCTCTCCATATCTGCATTGGATGCAAAAGGAATGAGGGTTACTTTTGTAGATGGAGAAGTTCTTATGTGGCCAAAGGGAAAGACATTTAACAATGCAATAGTGATTGGAGAACAAGAAGGAGGTCTATACAAGTTGAAGGGCCAACCAGATCAAGCATTGGTTCATGACACAGTAGAACCAAATGAACTTTGGCATAGAAGGCTTGCACATGTACATTATAGAGCACTACCACTTGCAAGAAAATTTGTTGAAGGTCTTCCATAAATTCAAGAAAAATATGAAGGGGTTTGCAAAGGATGTGCGAAAGGAAAGAACACAAAGAAGACATTTCCAAGTAGCGAGAGCAAAGCAAAAGGAATCTTGGAAATCATCCACTCTGATTTATGCGGACCAATTTCATCAAGCTCACTAAGCGGGTATGTGTACTATGTCTCTCTTATTGATGACTTTTCTAGGAAGACATGGATTTACTTCATGAAGAATAAAGATGAAATGCTTAGCAAGTTCAAGGAATTCAAAGCCTTGATCGAGAACCATACTGAAAAGAAGATCAAGACTTTTTTATCAGACAATGGTGGAGAATTTACTTCAAATGAGTTCAAGGAACTATGTAAGGACTTAGGGATTAAGAGGGAGTTGTCCACTCCTCACAATCCACAATAGAATGGGATTGCAGAAAGGAAGAATAGAACCATCATGGAAGCTGCAAGAGCTATGCTTCATGATCAAGATCTTCCTATGCATATTTGGGTAGAAGCAGCCAGAACAGTAGTGTATGTACAGAACCATACTCCACACAGAGTACTCAAGAACAAGACTCCTGAAGAAGTCTTCTCTGGTAAGAAACCAGAAGTCAGCCATCTCAGAATATTCGGTTGTCCTGTGTACATACACATTCCAAAAGAGAAGAGAACAAAATTAGATCCTTAAGGAAAGAAGGGTATATTTGTGGGATACTCTGAAAGCTCAAAGTCTTATAGAATATACTTCCCAGGGTTCAACAAGATTGACATCAGCAAGGATGTAACATTTGACAAAGATTCAGCCTACATCAAATCCAAAAAGAAACCTGCTGAAGAACCTGAAGAAGCAGAAGCTCCCAGAATTCATGATACAATCATGAACGAAGAAACTCAAGAAGAAGATCGAGAATTTGAAGAACCACAAAGACCTGTAGATCCACCACAGGAGAAGAATCCTCACAAGAGGAAACCTGCTTGGGTACGAGAGATTATACAAGGTGCAGAAAGATATGGGGTTCTAGAAGAGAATCTCAGAGAAAGAAAGAGGACAAGATCCTATTCCAGTTATGTAGATTTACTATGTGACTTCATTGATAAAGAAACTTCCAAATATGAAGAAGTAGCAGAACGGAAAGAATGGAAGGATGCGATGATCAAAGAGTATCAATCGATCATGAAGAATGATGTTTGGTATGTTGTCACAAGACCAAAAGGGAATTCAGTTGTAACTTCCAAATGGATCTACAAGATCAAGCATGCTGCAAACGGTAGCATTGAAAAGTATAAGGCAATATTTATGGCTCAGGGTTTCTCTCTGAAATAAGGAATAGACTATGAAGAAACATTTGCACCTGTAGCCAGATACACTTCCATCAGATTGGTACTTTCTCTGGCTGCAGTGATGAAATGGAATATACACCAAATGGATGTCAAGACTGCTTCCTTGAATGGTGTAGTAGAACAGGAAGTGTATGTGGAGCAGCCACTTGGTTTTGAGACACATGACAGAGAGTCTCATGTGTGTAGATTGAAGAAAGCCCTGTACGGTTTGAAACAGGAACCCAGAACATGGTACAACAGAATTGATAGCTTTCTATCCAATTTGGGCTTTACCAAGAGTAAAGCATATTCCAACCTTTACTACAACGTGGAATATGGAAACCCAGTGATACTTCTACTATATGTAGATGATCTGTTTGTGACAGGTATGGATGGGTTGATTGCTGATACGAAGAGAAAGCTTGCTGCTGAGTTCGAGATGAAGGACTTGGGAATGATGCATTATTTCCTAGGTATGGAGGTATGATAGACTACAGATGGAATCTTTCTTGGACAAGGAAAGTATGCAGTAGAGATCCTGAAGAGATTTGGGATGATGGACTGCAAGGCATTAACCACACCTATGGAATCAAACCTAAAGATATTAAGCGTTGCTTCATCAGAGACAGTTGATGCCATGATGTATCATCAGATGATTGGGTCCTTGATGTACCTGATCAACACGAGACCAGATATTTGCTTTGCTGTGAACACCTTGAGCCAGACATTTTCACTTGACTATTGCAAATCATATTCTAAGGTACCTTAAGGGTACGGTTGATTATGGGCTCAAGTATAAGGTTGATCAAAGGATTAACCTGGAGGGTTATGTTGATTTAGATTAGGCAGGCAGTGCCATCGATAGGAAGAGCACTTCAGGGTGTTGCTTCAGTATGGGATCAGGTGTGATCTCATGGTTTAGCAGGAAGCAATCCTGTGTGGCACTAAGTACCGCTGAAGCAGAGTATGTTGCATCCTGTTCAGCTAGTTGTGAGGCAGTATGGCTGAGGAAGCTACTATCTGATTTATTTGATCTCCAGTTAGATGCTACTTGTATATACTGTGACAACCAGAGTTGTGTAAAGTTGTCAGAGAATCTAGTATTCCATGACAAGTTGAATCATATCGAGATCAAGTATCACTATATCAGGGATATGGTGTAGAGAGGAGCAGTGAAGCTCCAATATGTTGTGATGGATGAACATATAGCTGATGTCTAGACTAAGCCATTGTCTAGGGTGAAGTTTGAGTACTTCAGGGAGAATCTTGGTGTTCTCTAGATCAAGGTTCCTCCCAAGAGGAAGTGATGTGTCCGTGCTGAGCCCTTCTGACATGGTGAGAGGATTGGTTCCTTCCATGATCAGATGTAAGTGTTGTGCCATTCTGACATGGTGAGAGGATTGGTTCCTTCCATGATCAGATGTAAGTGTTGTGCCATTCTGACATGGTGAGAGGATTGGTTCCTTCCATGGTCGGATGTAAGAGCTATACATGGTTAGAGGATTGGTTCCTTCCATTATCAGGTATAAGTGGATACCACATCCGGCATGAAAAAGGGTTGGCTCTATGAAGACACATCTAGTATGAAAAAAGACTAGCTCTGTATAGATGTCACATCCAACATGAAAAAGGGTTGGCTCTGTGAAGACACATCTAGTATGAAAAAGGACTAGCTCTGTGTAGATGGCACATCCAGCATGAAAAAGGGTTGGTGCTATGAAGACTCATGTAGTATGAAAAAGGACTAGCTCTGAGTAGCTGCCACATCTGGTATGAAAAAGGACCAGCTCTGTGATGCCTCATCTGGTATGAAAAAGGACTAGCTCTGAGTAGCTGCCACATCTGGTATGAAAAAGGACCAGCTCTGTGATGCCTCATCTGGTATGAAAAAGGACCAGCTCTGTGATGCCTCATCTAGTTTGAAAAAGGACTAGCTTTGAGAAGGATCATCTAGTATGAAAAAGGACTAGCTCTGAGTAGCTGCCACATCTGGTATGAAAAAGGACCAGCTTTGTGATGCCTCATCTGGTATGAAAAAGGACCAGCTCTGTGATGCCTCATCTAGTATGAAAAAGGACTAGCTCTGAGATGATACATCCAGTATGAAAAAGGACTGGCTCTGTAGAGTTTCCTATGATGAGAAGAATCAAAAGATAGCACCTATGATCATGCCCAGTGATGACCCAGATCGAGTGATGATTCCTAGTGATGATCCAGATCCAGTGATGATGTCCAGTGATCATCTAGACCGAGTGATGATCCAAATCCGATGATGAAGATGACTTGAAAATGAAGAAAACTTGAAGATGACGAGGACTTGATGATGATATAGAAGATACAGAGAAGAATACTTGTGCTGAAAATTGTGTTGAAATAATACCTTCCTAGTTAAGAGGGAGTGTTGATGTATATGTAACTTCGGAATGTATTTCACTTGTATTTCTTATATATTGTAACCCAATGTTTATTCTGGGATGTACTTGAGTTATGTCATGCCCCGATGTTCCTATCGAGAAGGCCTATCATGTAAACAAGTCATGTCAAGTCATTGTGGGTAACCCTCCTATTGTCTAAGGGTTAAAGTCCCCGCAGTTCTGGGGCACTAGGGTTATTAGACTCTACTAGTAGAGATCGGCCCTGGTAGGGTTTTAGTCATGTCAGGATTAGTATAAATAGAGAACTAGAGTATCTATTTATCACACAACTCATACACACTCAAGTGTAGCGCATAGTTGAGGAAGGAGAAGACATTGGGGCTAGACAAGAAGAAGGTTACTGCTGTCAGGAGATCACTTATTGTTTTGGGGCTTTTCTATTTTGGTGTTGATTCTATCTCTGACGAATTTGCAGGGTTTTCACCATTTATGGTTTCCCTGAGGATAAAAACTATGTTCATTGTCTCTTTTGTTTGATTGGTGTGCTTGTTATTCTCTCAGTAAAGATCCAAATATAATGCTAGCTTAACGATGAAATTCTAACAAGGGGCAGGGCGAGTGGTGGTAGACTCAAACTTCCTTTGTTTAGAGTATGACGGAAGGGCATACCAGGCAGCAAATGAAACTGACTTCATGGGAATGGGATCATAGCTGTAATATCAAGAATGTCACTACAGATGGGAAATACTTGTAGGAGGTGGACACTTTTGATATTGATGGGATCCAAGGAAGACACATTGCAGAGTACTCTGAACAAAGGCAACCCAATGTGGGAATGCTGCCGAACTATTTTCTGTGGGGTGGTGTCTAGGGACACCATTATGGTACAATATTGTGTATTTTTTGTGAGCCCAAGAAGGTAAATGCTCGATGGTGCTTCCAATTTTAGAGAGTCTGAAAGCACGAAGAAGACTCCAGCAGGGGATTTTTTTCATTGGTAGTCTCCTGTGCCTGAAAAAGGATAAAAGTATACATAGGAGAGCTCTCCCATCCTGTAAGGGATGAGAGACTTCTTTACCTTTGGTATTCCAATCAGGCCAGAAAAGGTTAAACCTATACTGACTAGACGGTCATTCAGATACTTTTACTAGCATGAACGAAACCAAGTTTTCTTGGAAATATTTTCTTGATGAGAAGGCTGGAAAAGAGCTTAATGACAACCCGTGGTGAGCTTTTTCATAAAGTGTGGCCCCTCCGCCAAAGAAAGAATAAAAGTATGTAGAGGGGAATGGTCTTGGCTTGAGTGTGCCAAGGAAGTCCTTTTCAATTGATGGTCTACATGGTCTGCAAAAGGAGGTAAACAAGACGGTGTAGATGCCATTTCCTATACTTTAGCGAGCAGGAAAGGAAACAGTTGTGCTTGGCTATCTTTTCATTATTTTAAGGAGTCGAAAAAGAGCTTAAACGAATTTCCAATATGGTCAACCGATTGCGATGGAACTGGAGGTGCCCCATGTCGGTACGGTGCACAGAGGTCCAAAGGTCATCCACACAGTATGGAGGGAGTAGAAGGCTCTCAAACATACCAATACATGCACGGGATAGATCGCGGCAGAGGCCCACAAGTCTGTGTGGCAGAAGGCATGCAAACCGAGGTGGCTCTTGGATAGAGGTCAGGAGAGCGTGTGTATGTGTTTCGGTGAACAGACTTGACTACATGTGATGTGAGTGCAAGTCCGGGGGTACTTATATGCCAAATACATGCAAGAAAAAGAAATCATTTTGTGGACAGTGGTCCAAACGTCCGCGTGAGGTGCGGTGGATAGAAAAGACAACTATGTGTTAAAACAAAAAAATAAAAGTAAAAAATGGCATTCCTTAATGGGCGATGGCCCGAGGACTCACATGAGTGGTGGTTGAGAGGTGTGATACAAGTACAGGTCCGTACACACTTGGATCGTCACATCATGGCTCGTAAATCGACGTGACTGGTTTGAAATGGTCCCGAAATTGATTTATTAAACATGAGACAATGGTCTCATAAAGAGATAGAAATTTGAGACCGGAGGTGTGAGAGGTGTCTCGAACCGGTTTTGGGTGACTTTGGATTAGCAACTAATGGTGCTGCCCCTAAATTGTTCTAAAAAACATTAAAATACAAGAAAGGGAAAAAACTACGCTATAAGGGACTCATAGTGGTTATATCAGGCATAGACTCTCTTGAGGAGGAGCCCGTTGCACGACTTCTTCAAGAGTCAACCGTCTGACTCAGCGAAGAGGTATGCCCCCTTGTCGGGATGAAGGTCATTGGCAAGGCGGGATGACAAAATCTAGTCTTTTATGGGAAGAACCAATTCCACACTATGGTTTAAAGGGGATGGGGTAAAATCGAAGGAGGTCTTACATATATCTCTGTCATCGTGTAAGTGGTGTCGGGATAGATCAAGTGGATCTTCCACAGCCAACGAGGCAAAAGGGAAACTAGTGCTAGAGATCATGTAAATAGTATTGGTTGTGGCTTTTGTGGCCTTGCCCCTAGTCTCTATTGGATGAAGAGGGGTAGGCCTAGAGACAGGAGGAGTCTTCGATGGACCTGGAGGTAGGTGCAACATCATCTCAATTGGCTGGACATGAGTTAACAAATGCTAGGACCTCAAAGGTAGGGTAGGTGGTTTAAGGTACCACAGATGATCTCCTAGTGTGAAATCCTCTAGATGCATGGTTTCTAAGGTAGAATTACTCACAATCTTAGATGGTAGGAAAAAGAAAAGGAAAAGAAAAAGGAAAAGGATCATGTTGATCAAGAATGAATGCCACTGTTTCCCTGGTAACTGAGGTTGATGTTGCAACTGAGGTTGTGGCTGTGGCTGGGGAAACAATGGAAGAGACAGGTCTGATGGACCGTCGATGATGGTGGAGATAAGAGGGTCTATAGAACTGGACATCATGTAAATGGACATGGTGTTTGAAGAAGGAGGTGGGGGGTGAACTTCTTTGATCAGAATGATATCAGACTCACGGGAATGTTGACGGAGGTCTACTAAAGCCACTTGAAATTTGGGAAATTCTTGGTAATGGTGAGAATAAAGTTCATACAGACCACAAAGGGCACAAGTATGGTTTGTTCTCAATTCCTTGTTCCTGACTATTGGTGCAGTTGGTAGTTCTACCATGGGGATTTTTTCGTTTGTATCCATGGCATCTAAATGCGCATGGATCATTGGGATTTCAGAGAAACTCTGAGTTACATGGACCTATTGCTCACATATGGTGCAAGGCAGGACTTGTCGTGACTCTACGGTGGCTTTGGCATTCTTTCCCCTAGCCCATTTTGGGTGGGGTGGTGCGGGTGTGGGTGCAGCGGTTGGCTTTTGCGGACCGGGTGGAGGGTGGGACTCGACCGCGATGGGTTGCACCAGGGTCAAATAATCTGGGGCATTACTGGTTGAGCTGGTGGATCAAGATACCATATTGGAATTCCCAATGTAAAGTTGGGTAGGCTTAAGGTGGCCATTATCGAATTGCTCATGACACCAGGTGGAGGGAAGAGGAAGGGAATCGTATGGACTGGGGATGAGCGCAAATAACTCCCGACTGGTTGCATGTGGGGATGCATTTGTGGTTGTGGTTGCACGTAATGCTGTTGCTGTGAGTGATTTTATGACTATTGTTGGTGTTGTGGCTACGAATGATGTTGTGGTTGTGGTTGGGGTTGCGGCTGCGGTTGTTGTTTGGGTGCAGCGGTGCTTGATGAGACCGTGCACAAGTTTGTGATTTCATTTTTTGTCGATGGTGGTGACACTAACAAGAAAGGAGCCATCATGGTGGTATCAGCAAACAACCCAAGGCCCACATTCAACAACAGAGGTGCTAGTGTGTTTTCAACCATGGTGTAGACTGTAGGGACGACATCAGCGTGTGTAGGTGTCCCTTGTGGCTTAATAGTGGTGATGGTCGGGATAACATTGGCAGGTGTTGTTAACCCTTGCGAATCATGATAAGTGAGCTGATCAACTGTCACAATCTTCCCTTCATGGGGGAACATCATGAGACAGAAGACAGTTGATGCGACTGCTCTCATGGCATACATGTAACTCCTTCCATGGAGGAGGTTGTAGTCTAGTTGAGAATTGACGACTTCTTTGTCTATCAACAGTGTCTTCCTAGCTAACATGATGGGGACATGGGGGAGGATTCCATGGGATTTAGTGGGATGTCCATCATAAGCCCGCAGAGTTATGGAGGACAGTTGCAGAATTGGTGATCCAAGTTTCTGCCAAACTAAGGTAGGCATAACACATGTGGATGCCCCCTCATCCACTATGCATCGGTGGACAACCAAATTCTGGATGGACACCAGGATTTGAAAGGCGATGGTTGATGGCATGCATGGTTCTCCGTTCTCTATGTTAAATGCAATCAACTTGGATTCAGAGGGGTCTACTACCCCAAGGGAGGCTAGTAAGGATTTCTACTACGTTGGGCACATTTTAAGTACCTCAAGAGTGGACATGGCAATTGGCGTTTGGGCCAAATCATCCACAATGCTATAGCTGACTGCAGCCCTAGCTGTGGCATTATTGGCAATTCTTCATACGGGGGGGCGCAGGAATGGGGGTAACTGAAGAGATACATTGACTGTTTTGGATGTTGATGTTGTTGATGTGTCAACGGGTTCAGTAATGGTACTGTACTAATTCCATCGGGTTTTCAAGTTGACCTCTTCAGTCGTCATGGCTAGTAGGTGGTGAACACCTGTTTCGGCCGTGGGAGGTGCCCTCGGAGTGTTGGGATTAGGTTGGGGAGGAGGACCAATTGCCACCAATCCTTGGACTAGTAGTGGGTTTTAAAGCACCATGGAGGGAGGTCCTTGTGGTGCCGGTTTGGGTTGGGCTTGATTGGAAGCCTGCTCGGCCTCATTTTGAATGGCCTGCTTCCCACGAGCCATGAGGGGACACTCAAATGTGTAGTGCCCATAGACATCACAGAGTGTGCACGGTTGTTTTGTGTGCAATGGGGCATTATGTCTTGGTGCATTCTGTCATGGGGGGTTTTGGTCTGGCTGGTTTGCTGCAGCATTGTTGGGAGGGTTCAGTTGTTGACTGCCTCCCTGCGGTTGGTTATTTCGAGCTTGCCCTTGTTGATTGTTGGGGTCAGGCTAGTTGGGATGGTTTTGTTGTGCGAACACTTGTCCCAATGGAGTGGGTGGAGCGGGGGCAGGGGTTTGAACTGTTTGCACTGGCATTGCATAGTAGATTTGTGACACCACCAATGTGGGCATTTGCCCCACATACTGCTATGTTGGCCAAGCCATGGCCTTAGCCTATTGCGGTGGCGCAGGTTGTGCATAGGAAGTTGTTGCTCCGGGCTGGGACATCATTCTTGTATAGTCTGGGGCTTGGTTTTGGTAAGCAACATTAGTAGTGTTGCTTGGTTGTGGCTGTTGGGAGACCGATCCTATGATGTCATCCGCAACATGGGATGCCCCCGGTGCATCATGGTATGAGGTACTCAGATGGGGGGCATATGGAATGATGGTGTATAGATATCCAGACTGAGCATAGATAAGGTCAAACTGTTGCGCCTTCAGTATGGCCTCTTCCTCGGATTGGGGCCATTTGGATGTGACATCCTTCACTATGGGCGGGAGCAAGGTTTTAAGGAACCAATAAAAGAATATCATGTCGTCAAGTTGGATTTTACATAGGCTATGGTGTCGCCGCCACTCATGGATATGGTCAGTTATATGAGTGGCAGTAATCTAGCGGTAGGATAGCAGGATCTCCACCCCTTTGTCATATCTGACAGGGAGTTGGAAATATTATAGGAACATGAAGGCTAGGGATTTGAAGTCTGAGTATCTGGCCTGCAGTAGCTCAATGTACCATTTGGCCGCAGCACCTATAAGGGTGCGTTGGAATAGCCTCAGCCCGATGGAATCGTCTACGATGTTGCTGGATGAGAACCATAGATGGAATGTAATTATGTGGTTTTGGGGGTATTCCCCTGCTTTGCCTTCAAACTTGGGGATGTCTAATGGAAGCTTAGTTGGAATTGGAGGCCAAAAAGATTGATGGCGAATGGGGTCATTTGTTAATCTTGCCAGATCAGGAAAGTTAAGACGAGCCATGAAAGGCATATTTGACCCCAAGTTGATGTGGGATGGGGCTGTGATGGTGGTGGGGTTCGCAGGTGCATAATGCATCTTCACAGTTGGGGGTGCTTGTGGTGGCACCATTGCGGATGGGCCAATGCCCCAAGTGTTGTGGGGGGGGGAAGTATGAGTGGCAGGGACATTTCCCCCATGTATGATAGTAGGGGAAATGTAAGTGGACTATCCACTGCCCCCCTGTGTGGTAGGAGGGGCAGTGTAGGTGGAGGGGCTACTACCCCCGTGTGCTGCCAGTGGGCCAGCTTGGCTAGTCACTACATGTGGTGGCAGCTAACTGATGACAGTCTGCGTAACTGTGCTTGGGCTACTTGCCAAGTTGTGGGTGATAGGTTGGGATGTGGACATGGGTCCACTTGCTCAGGTTATGCCAGAAAATGGATCCGAGTTTGCACTATCCATGGGGTTTGATGGTGCGGTATGGAGGTCTGGTTCATACTGATATGGGTTTGAATCAAAATTAGAGGTTGTGTGGCCTTCTAATGGTGTGGGAGATTGCTGAGAGTGGCTTCGACGGTGTCGATTGAGTGTTCCAAATCGTGGTGGTTCACCTCTTAGGCATGAGGAAGAGCATGGAGGATCAATTGTGTTAGATTTTATGTCTGAAACTGGTGGGAATGATGTTTGGACCCAGTTTCAGTGGCTTCCTATTGGCTGTAGGTGTTCACTCGGCCACCAAGACTGCCAGAAGACAGTGCTTGGATTTTACCTCACAGGTGTTTCTACTCAATCGAAAGGGGTCGTTGCTTGTTTTGCTTGACAATTCCTCTCAGTGGCCAGCTACTTTGGGGTTCCTGTGGTACTCCTCACAATGAGTTTCTAGGCAAATCCCAAGTACTTCCCATAGTTGAAGCAATCAGGGACTTATGTCCTCAAAGACTGTAGAGTTGTTTGTACTTAGTGTAAATTGGTAAATTTTAAGGCTCACTCAACATCATGAACTGATTTGGGTTGATTAGTTGGTATGGTGTATTTGTTTGTTTGTTTTTCTGGCATTTGGTTGCTACAAATGGTTTATGAATTCATCATGGTAGAGCTCATGTCATTGTTTTTGTGTATGCAAGCATTGAATAATCATAAATTGTGAACAAATATAGTTATTAACCCTAAATGTTTGATGGCCTAACTAGATGACTACCTCACACTGATATTCCTCTTCAGCCAAGAGAAGGTGTTGGGCTCTCAACACAATGGGACTAAGCCCATCTGTAGATCCTCAGGTCACCTCCCGAAAGCAAGGTTGGTCAACAGGGAGGATGCTTAGCGTTGTGAGAAGCCCTCCTTCTCTACCCCCTCTACCTTCCAGGTCATCCATTTTTAATGGTTTGGAACAATATTAGTGGAGTTCCTAGATCGATACGAGCTTGCCCTTCGTCGTATCCCAAAATACCCTAGAGGGTGATGATTGGGTAGAGGAGGAAGGGTGAGAAAGATAGTTAGTTTTAGGTTGATTTTATTTAAGCTAAATTCATTTGATTAAGACATTAACATTTACTTGGAATCTACACATTGTTTGTAAAAGAAATTGCAGGAAACAAAAACAAAAACAAAAATTGACTTGCAATGCTTGCACAGAGGTGGCTGAGCCGCACTGATAGTCCCTATGAAACTGAAATTTAACCTCTATTCAACTAAAATTGAATTTTTGTTTGACAGGCCGCACATTTCTGATCAAATCTGGCGAGGGGGCCGTAATATTTTTTCAAAAACAGGCGAGGGGGTCGCATAGAATGCAGAAACAGTCACGAATTGTGTTTCTGGGTTGAAGTCGCACTTATCAGGGGATTAAGTGCACCCTGGGTGCACCTGTTTGGCCATTAAGTGTGCCCTCACCTCACTTTCAGGCCTGATAAGAGCACCCTGCCCCGGATTTGGGGTTTTTTGTGGTCCAGAGTCAGATCTAGCCGACAGTAACTTGTACTGTGGCCAAATTGACTCGATTTTGCCTAGCAGAGGCTTCGACAGTACTGATAAAAGAAAATAAACTAGATTTAAAGTGAATTTAATAGGAAATTTTTGAAAACTAGGGAAAAAAATTAAAAAAACTTGCAAATTATAAATTTGGACCAGGGATCCTATGGGATCGACCTGGGATGGTCGCTAGTTCTATAGCAGGGATTTCTCCTTGCTACAGGGGCAGGAACAACTCCCTTCTGTCTATAGGACAGAAGGGTAGGTTCCTGTGTGGATAAATGCAGAAAATAAAAACAGAATGTAAATGAATAGAAACTATAAACTAAACTAAGAATAGAAAGGAGAGAAGCAATGGTGAAGCCCTCTGCAAACAAGGGTTAGGGTTCCTCTTCCTAAGACCTACAAATAAATCCTAAGCTACAATAGATTGAAATACCTACAAAACAATGTTAAACATAAAACCTGCAAATGGAAACAATGGTTAGAAAGCAAAGAAAACTAAGAAGCAAATAAATAAAACATGAAATACAAGCTATACCTTCTCTGGTGGAAATGGACCACCATGCCCTAGCTTGTGGAAGCACCTCTCTTGGATGGGGGGAGCTATGGTTCAATGGAAATGGAGGAGAGGGAATGTGGGTGGCTTGAGATGAAAATGTGTCTCAAGGCATCCATAGGCAGCATAATAGTATGTAAGGGAGAAGTGTTTTGAGAGTGACCCCCCACCCTCCTTTTATAGCTTTTTGGGGTTTTAGGGTTTTAAGCCCTTTGTCCGGGCTTTAGCCCCTTTTTTTGGATTTTAGCCCCTTTTTCCCTAATTTTAGCACCTTTTAGTTTTTAGCCCCTTTTGGGGGGCTTTAGCTCCTAGGAGGGTATTTTGGGCTCCTTTTTGGGATTTTTAAGCCCTTTACTTCATCCTTAGGTTATTTTGAGGGTGTGGGGGTCTAATGGAGGGTCGTGAGATGGTGTCCTTGGGTGGTGTAGGCCATGGAGAGCTGAGTGGGAGATTTTTGGGTTAACACAGCCTACTTTAACTCAAGCAAAACTAAGCTAAAACTAGCTAAACCGGTGAAAAAGGAACCAAGGAAAGTAAGCTTTCCTTGGGTTCTTAGATTTCTGTTTGTGCAGCCAATGAAATATGCACTGATTTTTGGATTTAATTTTTTTTTAAATAGAAAAGGAAATCTTGAGCATGCAACCTATGGATTCTCTTTAACTTGCCATGCAAAATGGATGATTTCCTAAGCTAGACCTAGAATGCTTAATGATACTTTTCAGAAATGAGATATAGACTATGAGATTTGAAATAGTAGATCTATGTAAGTTTTACTTTAATATGACAAATCTAAATTATAACAAATCTTGCAACCAAAGTAACCAATTAATATTTGGTTTTTTATAAGGAGGAAGAGAGAGGAAGAGTGCTAGTAGCATTGAAGATCCACCGTGGAGCTTTCAGGTGGAATGTCGAGGGACTATGCCTTTGAATGGTTTTGGAGAGAGTAAAGAAGAAAACTAGATCATCATCATCTCTAAGATAAAAACCTACAACTAAAATAAAATACTTTCCAAAATACTTGTGAGATCTAGTTAATACATACACAGAGATTCAGAATAACATGCATATAAACTTATAAAACATGTTGAATCTAGATCTCTAAACATGTATCAAAGGAAAGAGATGGCCAATAAACTTATTGAAAATATCCTTTCCTATCAAGATTATAATAATATTATTATCAATATTAGCAATGAATCCACAAACAATCAGCAAATTATGAACATAGATACAGGTTACCTCAGTAAAACATGGCAATGCTCATCCACACATATAATGACATGACACCATCTTGCCTCCAAAGCTTCTCTTTATTTCAAATAAAAAATAACAACAATACAATAGCAATAGCACCTTCGTCCCAGTTCTAACTAGCTTGGAAGAGGTGATCTGAGCTTTATTTATACAAAAAATAGGAGATCCAGCCTAGGGGGCGCAAATCCCAAGGAGACAGACCACTGCAGCTGAAGGAGAGTCCATCAATGCCTGATTTTAAGCTGGACTGAGCTTCCATTGAGCCTACTTGTCAATCGGGGGGCTGATTGAGCTGATACATGAACCTGCTGACTGACACATTAACCATAGGGCTTCCAGAAGATCCCACACATGTGGAGGAGACAGAGGGGGAGCAATTCCCCATAAAGGAGGTTGAAGTTCAACTCTGGATCTGTTCAGATCTCCTCCTTCAGTCAAGTATTTGTCAGATCCAGTCAATCTGGTGCCAATGAGACTGATTTCAATCAAATAAGTTGAGAATCCACTGATCTAGGCTTTTTTATTTGCTCCATTATTCATCAATTTATTAATTAAAATAATCAAAAATTGATTTTTTGGGGTTTTTTGACCTGAGTGATGGAAAATCACTCAAAATTTGAAAATAGTGGGTCTATGGGTTTACATGGTGCTCTTAGATTGAAAATTAGCACCTCCATGACTAAAACTGATTATTTGGCCCACTTTTATTACAAAACCATTTTTTCCAATTAAACTATTAAAAAATAGCCTAAGTTTTTGTGAAAAAATTAAAATTTAAAAAACTTAAAATAATTAAAAACCTAGGGGAACTTAGACATGTGCATATGACTCGACCATGAAGCCTAGCATGTTTATACATTGACACATAGACTCTAATAACCTCAATAGGCCTAAATGACAAGCCAACCACCCCAACTTTGGAGGTATTGAGTGAAAAACTCAGAAATTATCAGTCATTTATTCAACAACCAATATGACCAAGGGAAAAAACACCCTGGGCTGATCAGATTGACAAATAAAGTCTAAGAGACTGATTATTTTACAAACACTATCATGCTAGAACATTTATTACAATTCCCCCATGGGGTATGAACATGTGATATAGTACAACAAGCACTTCCCAGAAGCACTTCTGAAGGTCTTCTGAAGTCCGAACAAAAAATCTTTGTCTGGTTCACCAGGATCACTTGATAAAAAACCACTAAGTACAACTTAGGTGGTAATAGGGTTTATCATGCTACTCACGCAGTGATTCACACATTGCCAAATGCGCATCAAGACACAGCCAAGCCAACACAATGTTGGGATTATGAGGATTTTCATCCAAGTAAATCTATGATTGGGTTTATCAGGCTGTCGGGAAATCGAATATATGATTGGGTTTATCAGGATTTCAGCCAAGCCAATATACATTTGGGTTTATTAGGCTGCTAAGGCAGTGGAAAGGAAGAATTGCTAATCTAGTGAGCTCATTCATGGAGCTAGGGACACATCCACAAGATCTATCTGGCTTGGAATTCACAATACCTACACACCCAACACGAGGATGTATCCCCTTCTCTGCTAGACAGTCCCTCATGCCATACCTTCCCTTCCAGTGATCTTTAGGGCATGCATAGAAGATTCATTTGCCACTCTTATCTTTTTCTGAGCTTTTTCTCTTCACTAGGTTTATTAAGACAATTATACATCTCTTCCACTCCTAAGTCTTTCATACACTTCAGACCCAAACCAGGATACACCTAACAGCATACCAGAAGCTGACACAACAAAATAGGGTTCAACTTTGTAACATAGAATACCATGGTTCCCAACCACAGTGCAATATAGAAAACAAGGTTCCAGCTAACTATAGATGAAGATATACACTGCAGAACACGAAACAAATGCCTCTGCTAGCTCTCGCTACATCGACAGGATGATACTCTCTGCGTGAGGATACAGATCAATGAATTGATCCATCAATCACTTTTTTTATGCCTCAATGAGGAAGAACGAGTACTCATCCTATTGAATCATTCTTGTGACTGACTGATAAGGAATGAATGAACTCAGGAACACATTTCCTGGGTGATTACTGTCCCATAAGCAAGAATATGGGTTCCTGTAGGCTACAGGTTTTCTGAGGAACGAAATCAACTTCCATGCCTCTCCCTACTTAAGGCATTAACTGCCTCAACCAACTTCTAGAATAATTGACTGATTGAGTGCAAAGGAAAAAAAAAGGTATCTAGGAGCTTGAGGGTTCTCCACTTGACATATGGCTTAACTCTATTGGATCAGGGGTGGGAATAAATCCCCTCCCTATTCCTTGTTAAATCATGCCCCCATCTATTTCGTTGCAGTGCATAGCTAGTTGTCAGTATTTTATTAAATTGCATATTTACATGATATCTTCAAAATATACTGTGGCTGACTAGCACTATAACCATCGGCATCGATCTTGACTAACGATACACAAAACACCCAATTGATGGTAGGGCCTTCTCCTTGAGCTCCTCGCCATGATTTGATAACAATATTTACATCATGTACCATTTTAATACCATGGGATCAAAATCGGCTTATTACATTTTCTTGTTTGCTTTCTGCTTTTACTGCTTTGTCTTTCTTTCTTTATTTATCTATCTTTATTTTCTACCAGCATTATTCTCCTTTTCTAATTTTGTTTACTTTATCCTACTTTTCTTCCTTTATTCTTCTTTATCATGCTTTCATGGTTTGTACGATTTTTCATCCCTCCTGCTTTATGCCAACTTTTCTCTGTTATATCATGTTTCCTTCTTTTTCTGTT
This sequence comes from Pseudotsuga menziesii, assembly GCA_001517045.1. Classification (NCBI taxonomy): domain Eukaryota; kingdom Viridiplantae; phylum Streptophyta; class Pinopsida; order Pinales; family Pinaceae; genus Pseudotsuga; species Pseudotsuga menziesii. Next base: position 1,332,689 of record LPNX010136783.1, read on the forward strand.
TTCCATCTTTAAATGATTTCTCCTTTCTTCCTTCTTTTGTAAACTTTATATTGGTCAAAATTTATCTCCTAATTTTCCCTCATGGACCATTATATTCTTTATTTAAAATAAAAACTTTTCATGAAAAATAATTTATCTATTTGCAAACTTTTGGGAAATAATAATTGCCACTACTAATTAATTGCCTTGTTACAAAATTTAATCCCAATCATGTGATTTTTTATTCTTAACCCAAAGGGATGGAATGAGTTAATAATATCATCCATATGTCACCAAAATGCGTACATGGAATTCGCCCCCTCCCAAAACTTTCGTGTCCTCAAGCAAGGGAAAATATAAATGATGAAACATTGGGAGACTTTTTCACAAACTTTGCAAGCTACTGCATACAACATTTAAAGTTCATCTCCTTTAAACTTCATCTCCTTCATATGACTCCTTTGGGAACCTTGCATTTTTCATCCTTCACCATTAATTCACAAATTTCCTTACTCTTGAAATAATCCATAGCTAATTGTATTGCAAGGTTTGGATTGAGCTTGAATAGAACATGTGGAATGGATAATCCCTTCTTGAAACACTTAGGATGGAAATAATAATGCATTGATAAACTTCCATTCATATGAACAAGAGGATATGATGTGTTCATAAGGGATATTTCAATGACCTTTCTTGAAACAAAACTATCATGCATCAAAATATTAGTGAAAATCATCAAAGTAAGACTTGGACAATTGTGCTTTACTAGCTCCTGGACTAGTAGAGAGTGTAAAATATAACTATGATCTACTCCATATTTTTTTCATGGGATGAAATTATTTTCATAATTCAATCCTTCATAACTGAGGAATCTCGGTAGAATCCTATCCCTCACCCATCTATGAGTATTCAAACAACTAAGGTGAACATTTTTTTGCAACCTCTTCCATGCCTTCTTCCTCATAGAATCAATATATTCTATCTCAATTCTTCCAAATCCATGATCAAACAATTTGTTATGCAGTGAATTTTCTACCCAAATATATGATAAAACCTCCAATGTAAGAAATTTCTTCTCAAACACCCTATCATCAACCAAAATGTACTAAAAAATAATAAACATAAGCTTACCCAAATTGTCAATATATTCTCTGCTCATGTAGGGAGGTGAACTCATAGGTGCATCAACCAAATCAATCCTCCTGCATGTGAGTCCTAAGTAGGCACCATGGATTCAAGAGTTATCCATTGTAAAATTTGTTCTTCCAAATGAGTTTGATTATGTTTATAGAGGTGGAGATCAATTTTGGTAAGGTACTCAACCTTATGCATCTTATTTATCTTAATAGGTGTCCCTATTCCACATATTATTACGTGAATTCTTCAACTAAAATAGTTGAGACCAAAGAATCTCATATTAAGGAAGTGTCTCCTACTACCTCCTCTACACTTATTAGTGTATCCACCAAAACACTCATGAAAACTCCCAACCCACCAAGTAAAAGAGTATTGAGTCCATCCTCCATATGATTTTCAATGTAGGAAATCAAACCATTTCTCCTCATGGATAAACTTCTAGAAATGAAGACTAGCTAACCCTCCTGAATCCCAATGAATATGTTGCACTCTTTCACTCTCATATTCTATCAAGAACACTTTGTCACTCCATGGAATTATAGGATTCCATGGTTTATGCAACATTTCATAGAAAATCATTGTCATTAGATCCAACAATGTTTGGATCTCACCTTGGGCCGGTTTTCTTTCTACATGAACTATTGTTTTCAATATGCCATGAGTGCAAGATGAAGTTCTCTTGCATGGCAATTTGAAATATTCCATATGGTGGCACACCTAATGCTCATGTGAATGTTTATAGGAGGTATATTTTGGATGCAAAATATATTTTTGTGGTTGCTCACATGTCAGGCAATTGTAACATCCATAGTTGGATATTCTCAATTAACTCAAAATGAACCCGTAATTTCAGAAATAATCCACATATCCGTAGATATAAAATGATTTATAAATTGATAGATAAGTGATAAGTGATGATTTACAAGATAGACTTTCCTGTATATATAATTATTTAAAGGGTGTCTAATGCAACTCTTCATAAAAAGTTACACCTTTTCACTAATTCATATTATATCATTATATTATTATTGTTTGTTGTTATTACTATCATGTTTCTATTTCTATATAGAAATATATTGTATTATGTTATATTTATGTATTTATTGTTGTTATTATTTAGGTATGTAACATTGCCTCTCTCTTATGAAGGATTTGTCCTCAAAGCCTTATAATGTGGTTGCATCATTCCTTGTGACGTCGTAGCTGATGAAACATGTCGATATGAACTTCTAAGTGTAGAGCATAAATTCCGATGTGTTGATGGATCAATACATCCCAAATTGATTTCTTGATGATTGTTGGGATTCCCTACTAATCTGTCGTCGGGAGATTTGATTACATTAGTACCATTATCTTTCAACAAATCCCAATTTTGAGGATGTTACGGTTGATATGGTTGGGGTGTTGATAGGGAATTTTCACAATGCTATTTTCTTTGACTAGTGTCATCTTTTGAGTATTGATATGTGTTTGACATTGTATTTTTACTATGTTGGCTTCTTTTTGAACTGTGGCAAGGACTAGATTTGTATTTGATTCTTTTTCTAACGAATACTTATCATTCTTAAGGTTCCTTAACATTTCATATTGCACTTTATCATCATATTTAAGCTTTGGAATATGATCTATTAAATATTGTTTACGCTTATTAAGGTGATTATTCTCTTCGATATTTTCTAATAGTTTCTTCTGGAGATATTGATTCTCCTCGTCTAGCTTTTTATTGTATTGTGCATTATCCTTCACCTTCTTGATTTGCAGAAGTAATTTCTAATTATGATCTCTTAGACAAGAGATCTCTTCTTCCTTACCTGCAATAACCTTGTCGAAATCCTTCTGTATCGTCTGTATTGATTTCTCATTCCCCCACGAAAACATCTTTGATATTTCTTTGAATTCTTCAGATGATGTGACCTGTGATTTTGTCTTCATGTTAATTTCTGACAATGTGATTTTTTTCTTTTTGTAGGGGAATGTCAGAAACCTTTTTTCAACATTTAAGATAAAAGTCCCCAATGTTTTTAGCCATCGTAATCCTAAAACTAGGTCATTGTCATACTCCACAAGGTTTTAACTATAAATTGCGAGACACCGGTATAATCTCCAATGTTCCATTGTAAATCGCTTATTGCATATTCTTTGTTTTTACAAAAGTCTAACTTTCCACCTATATTTGAGTCTGGAATCGCTAACTCATTAGCAAATTCATCACTAATATAATTGTTGCATTCGCCGGGAGAAATAGAAATAGTATTTGTTTTCCTCTAATTGTTCCTTTTATTTGGAATAACTTTGAAACATAAGTTTCTAAAGTGCTTGAAAATCTTCCTTTTTTTTGTCATGAAACTCCATTTTGTTATGCTTCTTATCCCAATATATATCAAGGAAGGAATTATTTTCTTCCCCTAAGGACTTCTTGTTGATTGGGTGGTTAGGAGGACTAATTCTTATCTTCCCCACCTAAGTTCAAATCTCACTTTCTTCTTAGTAGCAATTATTATGCACTTTTAGATTTGTTTTCCCTTTAAGTTTTGTAAAATGACAGTATATTGGGTGGTTGGGAGGAATGAGGGTTACCTTCCCCACCTAAGTTCAAATCTCACTTGCTTCTTAGTAGTATTTATTATGCACTTTTATATTCAAACTGCAACCCACTTATTAATAAACCACATGTGGTTTCACTTTTACCCCTTTTTTTTGTTTTACTTTTTTTTATGGAAAATGCCCTATTTTTTAGCGAAACCCTAATAGTGGTTAAAGACCAAATTTACACAAGGTGTAAATAATGTCCAAGGTTCATATAGCTCTGATACCACTGTAACATCCATAGTTGGATATTCTCAATTAACTCGGAATGAACTTATAATTTTTGAAATAACCCACATATCTGTAGATATAAAATGATGTATAAATTGATATATAAGTGATAAGTGATGACTTACAAGATAGACTTTCCCGTATATATAATTATTTAAAGGGTTTCTAATGCAATTCTTCATAAACAGTTACACCTTTTCACTAATTAATATTATATTATTATATTATTATTGTTTGTTTTTATTATTATTATGATATATATATATATATATATATATATGTTGTATTATGTATTTATTTTTGTTATTATTTAGGTATGTAACAACAATGAAAGTTATAACAAAAAATTCATTCCAGAAACAAGAAAAAACTTTACCTCCCAAATTATTCATTTTCATTGTGCCTCTATCCACCCAATCAGTGGATGAATAATCACTTTTTTTTTCTGATCCATATGAGATGTAATCAACCACCTTCTTCAAATTAAGTATTCTATACATATAGGAAATTCATTAAGTCTTTCTTTTAAGGCGAGCATGTCAAACAATTCTTTATAGATGTGAACAAGACTTGTACATCCTTCGGCCTCCATTTCGGTGATATAGTTATCTACCCAATACAAGAATAGATCATCACCTTTTATTGCTAATTCAATTGGAATGTCCTTATCTAACTTTCCCATACCTAATAACTCTTCATCCTTCTTCTCAAACCCATCAAGTGCTTGGCCAAAATATTTTCCATCATGGATATTCACAAGCGCATGCAAATATGAAGCTTCCTCATGTTTATCCTCCACATGAGGTTCCTCCATCACATCTCAAGTATATCCTACCATGTGAACATGATCATTTTTCATGTAGGATGGAGGGTGTGATACAGTAAACTACTTTTGAAATTGATCAATATACAACCTTAACTCTTGAAGATCCTTTTAGGTGCTCTCCAAAGAAAGATATGGAACCTACAATTCACTACCAAGTTTTTTTGCTTCATCTTCCTCTCTACTAAGTGCATGATGGTAATTTGGTTACCTCATGAAGATGATTCCCATTTGAGAGCACGTTTATGTATATTTCCTTCATATTTTCCATTGCTTCTTTGAGTGCTATATACTCTTCCAAAAAGGATTCTCCTTCCAACTTTCCTCCAGAAACATTTCTACAACATCTTGTCACCAAGTCATTGATGTCAACAAATTTATTCATGGATTCCATAAGATTATTTCAGCCCTCCTTTAGTGGTCCACTCAAATTATGTGGCTCATATAGAATTTTCCCCAGAAATATTTCTCCTTCCAATGGTTGATACCTAACATAATATTTGTTTTGGCATGGATCCATAAAACATATCATGTTCTCAACATACATGTCAGAATTATAATCTTTCACAAAATCATTTCCATGGTATGAAGTGCAGAGTAACTCTAATGGTTGCATTTAAATGTTATTTTTGCAAATTTAAAAAATTACATCATACATTTTTGTTTCATATTCATGTGGGGGGATTATGAAGTGGGATACTAGGTCTTCAGCTGCACATGGTTCCTCCTTATCTTCTTCTTGGAGTATATTGGTGTATGCATGATATTCCTCATTGGATTCCATTGTAAGACTCTCATTTGCAACTCATGATTCGCTCTACTTCACTTATTCCTTTGATGGCTCGCGCTCTTCCTTAGGTGTCTCTTATTCTTTCAATGGTTTGTTTCTCTTCGATGATTCCTCATATCCATTCTTGAGCAAAAATACATAATTGAAAATATATTATTTGAAATAATACCTTTCACGAATATCCCACCTCAAAGTTTGATAGTTCTGGTAGGATGCTTTGATATCTATGGCTGCAATTTCTTCTTTCAATGGCGAGGGAGGAAGGAAAGTGGGCATAGTGGGTTGATTTTGAAGCCAAGACATGTCTGCAAACTTGGATATGTCTTATTATTCTTGAGATGTTACTTTACATAGAGGTAGATGAAATTTCTCTGATACCACTATAATATCCCCAAATCAAAATTCATGAGATATTAATTCTAACACCAATAATCAATAAGAAAACTCAAAACTAGGTGTTGGAAATGCATTGGGATTGACTAGACTTCTTGGAAACAATGCTAGGTTCTTATAAAAATCACAGAGACTCAAGTAATGTATCATCAATCAGATAGTTAAAGTTCTGAAAAAATACATTTGAGACACTTCAGATCAGAATTCATTCATAGTTAGCACAAAAGATGCACAATTCTCAAGTTTCCTTTGCACAAAGAATTGGGACCATTTAGGATTCGAGAATCAACGATGCTCAAGTATAATTCAAATATACTAGGAACACCATCATATGAAATTTAGATCCATGATATTTTCATATGTCGATATCAAAGGATAATATGAATTTTGACAGAGTTTGTGAGTAAGATTTTAGCTAAGACAATTCTAGGACAACTCAACTAGTATTGTTTCAGGGCTTCCCAAATGAATTCAAAGGATTTAAAATTTACAAAGTGATACATTTATGATGTTCTTTACGATGTTAAATAAATGCAAGACTATAAATCATTCAAATTCATGGAGTATAAGTATTATTATTGAAAGATCACTAAAAACTAGTTAATTTAAATGCAATTCTAGAGAGGGTCTTGGAATAATTGAAGAGATGCAAAATTATTTATTGAAATACTTTCAAAACTGATACAAATGGTGAAGATGATGCTACCATTGTGGCTATATACCTAGGCAACTAGCCCCATGAACATACACATAAAAATTGAAATCCTTTGAACTAAAACATGCATACATTATTACCATACAACGGAAGCAAAACCATACATTGAAGCATTTAGCATGTTCATTGTAATCCATTATCAAATGTAATTGCAGGGATTTAAACAAAAGAATACTTATCTTATGAAGAAGGATGCCTACAACCATCTATGTCGCTGCAACGTTCCACCCAACCATAGGCCATTGGGATCCTTAATATCTCATCCACACTGCCACCCCCGAGCTAGGCATGATTCCCCAAGGAATAAGGAAACTAACCAGGCTCACACATAGCCAAAGATATGTCAAAATTCAGTCAAGCAAACATAGTTTGGTTTATCAGACCGAGAGTACACAACAACACATAACCAATCCAACAAGTTGGGTTTATCAAGTTATCAGGAGATGGAAGCACTGTCTACTAAGCTACTTGGATCATTGAAGAGCTAAGGATGCCTACACCAGAACTAGGTGGACTCCTAAGAAATCCACACACACCCAACATAAGGAATCATTCCCTTCTCTGTTGCACAGTCCCTTAGGACATGACTTCCCTTTCAGTGTTATTCAAGGGGTGTAGAGAAGAGAGCCAACCCTCTAGTTCTATCTATGAGGCTCTTGTAAAAAACTAGGTTTTCCAAGCAGACTCCTTTCCACCTCTACACAATCCAAAGACCAATCCACTGTACACACATAGCAAAACAACAACCTGGGATTGGAAGGATGAACACCACTCCGCAGAGCAAAACTGGAATGACAAGAATGGTTAACGCACAGCCCAGACTGGGAAATTGACTCCCAAAGTCGTTTATGGCCCTTGTTGCCTCCTTTCACACACCTAGAGGGGAATGTGCTAGAAATATTCAAGCCACTAGGTGTGTCCTTGGGGGCAAGTCTCGAGTCAAGGCTATCACCTTGTTCTTGACTCCTTCGTTTAGGATCAACTCCTAACAAAACCAAGGGGGGTAGACCTTATTAAGTTACTAAGGAAAATTACTTTAGTATGATGATGTTAAATTGAGATAGTTTCTTAGGAGTTTGAAATTAACAATAAATAACCATAGATGACAAGATGAAAAATAAGCATAATAAAGCACAATGCTGAGACACAATATATATATCAAAATATTTAAACACATAACCAGTGCCTTAAAAATGGAGTCTTAAAATAATCAAAGTACTTGCATGTGCTTGGAGTGAATGTTTTGCAATTGCCTCTTGGTACATTTTAAGTTAATGTGAAATATGACTGGATTAAAATTAGGCGAGGGGGGACTTCAGATATACCCGAGGGGTACTTGGAGTATGTCCAAAAATAAACCTTCACGGCTACCCGCAAGGAATGTGTGGGATGAATGGAGTCTCTGAGACTGTGTTCATAATACACCCAAAGGTGTAACAGAGATAAGCACCCCGAGGTCACTATCTAGGAGTTCCCAGTTCCTTTGGGTATTTTTCCACCGTTTATGGTTTGATCGAGGCATTGGATTTTCGCCTGACGATGGTTAATTGGAGAAGGTGAAGACTAATTAATATAGTCACTCACGTTGCTTTTGATGCAGCTTGACTAATCAGATGAACTACAACCAATTTCATATCATACACACTGAAGTCTTGTCAATTTTAGTAAATTTTAAAGGATGTGTTTTTTAGAAACCAAAACCTTCCAGGAACCTCTTTCGGTCTAAGTGGACCTCAATCATGGAATCAAGGAAGGGGTTTATTTTAAAAGATTGTTTGCAGATATTAATGATACGCAGCAAAAATTAATCAAACCACAAGTTCTCTAATTAGTCCTACCACGCATCTCTTTCCCCTTTCGGGTCAATCGGGAAGTTACGGGGTAAGTATTAAAGTTAATTTGATATTGTAATATAGAATATATGATAAATTAATCAAACCATGTTATTCTACATCAAATTAAACTAATCTAGAACAAGAAAAAAAAAAGAAATTGCAAAAACGACAAAAAAGGCGCGAATCCCCCCAAGGGGGATGGGGAATGGGATCGAAAGAGCCTATTCGGAGAAAATTTTTATTGTATGTTGTTACAATATCAGTAAAATTATCTGAATCCTCTTGGTTCTTATATATAATGAAATCAATATCTTACAAATTGCCCAAAATTAAAAATTATAGTAAAAAGGGAGACCCCTGGGGGGATTCAGACGATCCAAAGCCACTTTCGAACAAAATATTATCCTATTTCTGGTATGCATGATAAAATACAGTGATATTATTAGAATGAAATATGCCCAAAATCACTTTTAAATTACCTTTGGGTCACCCTACTTTAAACCAAAAAAAACTAAGTTAAAACTAGTTAAAACGGTAAAAAGGAACCAAGGAAAGCAAGACTTCCTTGGGATCTTGGTTTGTTGTTTGGGAATCCAATTAGATGTGCACTTCTTTTTGGATTTTATCTTTTAAAAACAGAAATTCTCTTTAAATTGCCATGCAAAACGAACGATTTCCCTAAACTAGATCTAGAATGCTTTATGAAACTCTTTAGGAATGAGATATAGATTATAAGGATTGAAATAATATATATATGTAATTTTAATTTAAGGTAATATATCTGAATAATGACAAATCTTGTAAACAAATTAACTAGGTAAAAAAATTGATTTTTGAAGGAGGAAGAGAGAGAAAGAGTGTTGGAAGCCTGGGAATGTTGGGATCTGGAGTCTACTTTGGTGAAACACCGAGGGACTATGTCCTCCAAAATATCCTAAATATGAGTAATATTCTAACCAGCTCAACCCCCTCTACAAGTGAGATCACCTGCAACTTAGAAATCCTTGCACAAACAGATGGTTAAAACATAGGTGTTGCTGGAAAAAGATTATTGGAAAGCATGCAATTATACTTTAAATACATGCAACTCTGAGATATCTGAAACAAGTGAATAGTAAGAGCATAAATCAAACTATAATAATGTCTTACCCCAACAGGGGGGGATTCTCTTCTTTAAGGCCAACAATTAACCAGCAGAAAGCAAAGATAAATAACACGAATTATACCTCATAAACACTTGACAATCACCATCCACACATGAAGAGCATTACACCATAGATATTTCCTCCAAAGCTTCTTTATTCCAAAATAGTAAACAATACAATAAAATAGAAATATCTTCTCAATCCGGCTCTAACTAGCTTGGAAGAGGTAAAATTATCTTTATTTATAGCAAAAACAAGAAATCTATCCCGGGGGGGTGCAATTCCCAAGGAGAGAGAGACTGCAACTGCATGTGGAGTCAATCTATGCTTGATATGTGTCTAACTGAGCCTGATATAAGTCTCATTGAGTGCAACTATCAATCAGAGAACTGATATGACTGACACCTCAACTTGCTAACTGAAGTATCCACCAAAACTCATACAGATGAGCCCACACCTATGGAGGAGAGAGAGAAGGAACAATTCCCAAGATTGCATGCAATAATGTATTCTTTGTTCAGCCCAGATCAGCTCCTTCTGTCAAGTAATGGTCAGATCCAGTCAATCCCAAGCCGATGAGACTAATCTCAGTCAAATCAGAGCAAATCCCAATGATTTAGGATTTTGAATTTTCTCCATTATTTAATTAATTTATTAATTAAAATAAACAATATTTGATTTTTAGGGATTTTTGACCTAAGTGATGGACAAATCACTCAAAACTTAGAAAAGGTGGGTCTATGGGTTTACATGGTGCTCTGAGTTTGAAAATGAGCACCCTCATGACTGAAACTGATTTCCGAGCCCTCTTTTATTACAAAACCAATTTTTCCATTTAGACTATTAAAAATAGCCTAAGTTTTGGAAAAATTAAAACTTAAAAAATTAAAAACTAGGGAGACTTAGACATGTTCATATGACTCGACCATGATGCCCTGGGCTGATTGAATTGACAAATAAATTCTAAGAGACCGAGTCTTTTACAGACACTATGGTACTAGAAAATTTTATTACAACTCCCCTATGGGGTATGAACATGTGATATAGTACAATAAGCACTTTCGAAGGTCTTCTAAAGTCTGAACAAATCATGTTTGTTCGGTTCACCAGGCTCACTTGATAAAAAAACCACTAAGTACAACTTAGGTGGTAACATCTAGCTCCTTCTAGGGACACATGCTCTGACTAATCTTCTGATCAAAGAAGAGGATGTGAGAACTCCGGAATCTCTGGGTCCTGCATAGCAATTAAAGTTTGTTAGTAACATGTATATAAAAGAAATCAACTATAAAAGTAGATTAATGTACATAATTATTCTATGATGTACAAAAAATCAATATTTTACAAGGCTAATATACAAAAGAAAATTTTAAAGGTTAGTACTACAGTACAAAACATCAATAATACAACAATATCTATAATACAAAAATATGATGAAATTTAAAAATACATGCATGGAAAGGTTTAGAAATTGGCCTTGAAACCACCGATGCCAACAAAGGAATCAAACCGTCTTGGTGAAGAACATCTTGAGGAGAAATCCATTCACTGGTAGGCTTAACCTTTCTCCTTCTAGGTCATTTAGATAGAAATAATTTGTTCTTGCTACTTCATCAATGATATATGGCCCTAACCATAAGTTGTCGAACTTCTCGTGTTTCCCAGGTTTCTCTCGCCATTTGTCCCAATGCAAGACTATGTCACCTAATTGAAAGGATCTAAGCCGGGTAGATCTATCAAAGGTTCTCTTGACTTTGTCTGAATTTCTGATACTTTGGTCAACAAAATTTCTTCTACTCTCATCTAACTCGATCAACTAGTTGATTATGTTCTGAATGGCATCCTGATCTAAGCTAAAGGTCTGGAGAAGCTGATGCACTGGAAGATTTAAGTGGATAGGTAAGGTGGCATCTAGGCCATATACAAGTTCAAAAGGGCTTCTTTCGGTTGAACTTTTCTTTGTGATTCTATCGCCCCATAATGCAAACTTGATCTTGCTATCCCAAGCCTTTTTATTATCACCAACAATTTTATTGATTATGATCATTAAGTTTTTATTACTTGACTCAACTAGACCATTTCCTTGGGGGTAATAGTTGGATGAATGGGATAGGATAATGCCGTACTTGAAAAAAAAGGATGACATCTCAGAGGAAACAAAGCATGGGCCATTATTTGTGATGAATCTCGCTGGCACACTGAATCTTGTGATAATCTTATCTTCTAGGAAATCCATGACTACAGCATCAATTTCCTTCTTGGTGGGTATCGCCTCTACCCACTTGGTGAAATAATCAGTGGTGGTGAGTATACAAGAATAACCATTGCTTGAGTTATCCTTGAACTTACCGATGAAATCAAGCCCCCACTGCTCGAAAGGGGCTTGGACTACTATTGGGTTTAAAGGAAAGGCTTTCATTTGTTGCTTTCCAGTGAACAACTGACACTAGGGGAAAACTCTGATAGACTTGTGCACATCTGAGAAAAGGTTCGTCCAATAGTAGCCTACTTTAAGGATTTTATGGGTGATTGTTCTTGCTGCAAAATGTCCACCACAAAATCCTACATGGAACTCAACCATGGGTTTTTTAGACTTAGGTTCATCGACACATCTAATTATTAAACCACCGAGGTTTCTCCAACCCAAACCATCTTTTTTTAAACAATACTTGGTTTATTTTAACCTTAAAGCTCTTATTTTATGGCCAAGTAGGTGATCAGTGTTAGATTTTTAACATTAAGCTAGCATTATTAGGATGTTTAACTTAGAGAATAACAAGCATAGCAATCAAACACAAGAGACAATGAACACAGTGTTTTTCCTCGGTGAAACCATAAATGGAGAAAACCCTGCAACTTCCTCAAAGATAGAGTCAGCACCAAAATAGAAAATCCCAAAACAGTAAGATGATCTCCCGACAGCAGTAACCTTCTTTCTATCTAGCCCCAGTTTCTTCTCCTTCCTCAACTATGCGCTACACTTGAGTGTGTATGAAATGTGTGTTAAATAGAGAGGTCACCTCTCTATTTATACTGCTTCCCGGCATGACTAAAACCCTACTAGGGCCAACTTCACTAGGTGAGTCTAATAACCCTAGTTCCCTAGAACTACGAGGACTTTAACCCTTAGACAATAGGAGGGTTACCCACAATGACTTGACATGACTTGTTTACATTATAGATCCTCCCAATTGGAACATCGGGGCATGAAATCATGACTCAATTACATTATAGACACATCCTAGAATAAACATCAGGGTACAAGACATAAGATACATAGATGAATACATTCCAAAGTTACCAAAACATCAACACTCCCTCTTAACTAGGAAGGTATTCTTTCGACACAATTTTCAGCACTGGTCTTCTTCTCTGTATCGACTGGATGATCTCATCATCTTCATATTCAAGCCTTCTTCATCTTTGAATCTTCTTCCTCTTCGAGTCTTCAAGACATCTTCTTCTTCAAGTTTTCTTCATCATGGGATCTGCATCATCATGACTACTAGACCATCACTGCTGGATCATTATCACATCTGGATCATCACTTGATCTGGATGATCATCACATCTGGATCATCATTTGATCTAGATCATCATCAAGTCTGGATCATCAACACATCTGGATCATCACTTGATCTGGATCGTCATCAAGTCTGGATCATCATCACTTCAGGATCATCACTTGATCTGGATCGTCATCAAGTCTAGATCATCATCACATCTGGATCATCACTTGATCTGGATCATCATCAAGTCTAGATCATCATCACATGCTATCTCAGAATGGTGATATCTCGATTCTTCTCGCCATAGGAAGTTCTAAAAAGTCAATCCTGTAGGCCTACCCTTCATGTAGGTCTTCATCAATGCTTATATATGACACTTAAGTCAAAATGGCCCACCTAGCTCTTACATCTGACCTCATCTTGTCAAAAAGGCACACCCAGCACTCACATCTGACCTCATCTTGTCAAAAAGGACCAGCACTCACATCTGACCATGTGTAAACACATCGCAAAAGAATGGATCGGCACTTATATCCGATCATGTGCAAGCACATCACATCAGAAAGGCTCTGCACTTACATCCGACCCCATCTTGTCAGAAAGGCACAGCACTCACATCTGACCATGTGTAAACACATTGCACCAGAATGGCTCAACACTTATATCCAACCTCATCCTGTCAGAAAGGCTCTGCACTTACATTCGACCATGTGTAAACACATTGCATTGAAAGGGCATGCACTGACATCTGATAATGTAGGAACTAATCCTATCATCACATTAGAATGGCCCCCAGTCCCAGACTGAGCTACCTAGTAACTAACCATGTGCCTCCATTCTCCCAGACAATGGCAGTTGCCCTTACATCTAACCTACTCGTCAGAATGGCCAACACTCACATTTGACATGGGAGGAACCTAATCCTTTAGCCATGACAGAATGGTTCAGCCCTTACATCTGATCAAGTGGGAAACATCCCTCTCTCACATTATAATGGATTCTCAGTACTAGACTGAGTTTTCCCGGTAACTGAATAGGAACCTCCATTCCCAGAATGGCAATAGCACTCATATCTGACATGGAAGGAACCTAAATCCTCTTACCATGATAGAATGGCTCAGCCCTTACATTTGACCATGGAAGGAACTTAATCCTCTCCCATGTTAGAATGACTCACAAACTTATCACTTCCCTTTGGAGGGAACCTTGATCTAGAGAACACCAAGCTTCTCCCTGAAGTACTCAAACTTCACCCTAGCCAATGGCTTCATCAACACATCAACTATCTGATCATTTGCCACAACATACTGGAGCTTCACTGCTCCCCTCTGCACAATATCCCTGATATAGTGATACTTGATATTGATATGCTTCGACTTGTCATGGAACACTGGATTCTTTGACAACTTCACACAACTCTGGTTGTCACAATGTATACAAGTAGCATCCAACTATAGATCAAATAAATCAGACAATAGCTTCCTCAGCCATACTGCCTCACAACTAGCTGAACAAGCTGTGACATACTCTGCTTCAGCTGTACTTAGTGCCACACAGGATTGCTTCCTACTAAACCAAGAGATCACACATGATCCCATACTGAAGCAACACCCTGAAGTGCTCTTCCTATCGATGGCACTACCTACCCAATCTGAATCAACATAACCCTCTAGGTTAATCTTCTGATTTAACTCATACTTCAGCCCATAATCAACCATACCCCTTAGGTACCTCAGAATATGCTTTGCAGCAATCAAGTGAACATTTCTCGGATTTGTCAAGAATTGGCTCAAGGTGTTCACATCAAAGCAAATGTTTGGTCTCGTGTTCATCAGGTACATCAAGGACCCAATCATTTAATGATACATCATAGAATCAACTGACTCTAATGAATTATCGCTCAATAGCTTTAGGTTCGATGCCATAGGTGTGGCCATGGCTTTGCATTCCATCATCCCAAACCTCTTCAAGATCTCTATTGCATAATTCCCTTATCCAAGGGAGATTCCATCTGCTCTCTGCCACACCTCCATTCCTAAGAAATACTGCATCATACCCAAGTCCCTCATTTCAAACTCAGCAGCAAGCTTTCTCTTCATATCAGCAATCAACCCATCCATACCTATCACAAACAGATCATCTACATATAGTAGAAGCATCACTCGGTTGCCATATTCAACCTTTTAGTAAAGGTTGGAATCTACTTTACTCTTGGTAAAGCCCAAACTGGATAGAAAGCTATCAATTCTACCATACCAAGTTCTGGGTGCCTATTTCAAACCATACAGGGCTTTCTTCAATCTGCACACATGAGACTCCCTGTCATGTGTCTCAAAACCGAGTGGTTGTTCTACATACACTTCCTCTTCTACTACACCATTCAAGAAGGAAGTCTTGACATCCATCTAGTGTGTCTTCAATTTCATCACTGTAGCTAGAGAAAGTACTGATCTGATGGTAGTGTATCTAGCTACAGGTGCAAAGGTTTCTTCATAATCTATTCCTTCCTTTTGTGAGAAACCACGAGCCACAAATCTTGCCTTATATTTTTCAATGATACCGTCTGCAGCATGCTTGATCTTGTAGATCCTTTTGGAAGTTACAACTGACTTCCCTTCTAGTCTTGGGACAACATCCTAAACATCATTCTTCATGATCGATTGATACTCTTCGATCATAGCATCCTTCCATTCTTTCTGTTCTGTCGCTTCTTCATAACTGGAAGGTTCTTTATCAATGAAATCACACAGTAAAGCTACATACCCGGAGTAGGATCTGGTCCTCTTTCTTTCTCTTTGATTCTCTTTTGGAGCCCCGTATCTTTCCACACCTTGGATAATTTCACGTACCCAAGCAGGTTTCCTCTTATGAGGATTCTTCTTCAGAGGTGGATCTACAGGTCTTTGTGGCTCTTCAAATTCTCGATCTTCTTCTTGAGTTTCTTTGTTCATGGTTGTATCATGAATTCTGGGTGCTTCTGCTTCTTCAGTTTCTTTAGCAGGTCTCTTTCTGGATTTTTTGTAAGCTGTGTCTTCATCAAATGTCAGATCCCTACTGATGTCAATCTTCTTGTATCCTAGGAAATATATTCTGTAAGCCTTTGAGCTTTCAAAGTATCCCACAAATATACCCTTCTTTCCTGAAGGATCTAATTTTGTTCTCTTCTCTTTTGGAAAGTGTATGTACACAGGACATCCGAATATTCTGAGATTGCTGACTTCTAGTTTCTTGCTAGAGAATACTTCTTTAGGAGTCTTGTTCTCGAGTACTCTATGTGGAGTATGGTTCTGTACATACACCGTTGTTTTTGCAGCTTCTGCCCAAAGGTACATAGGAAGATCTTGATCATGAAGCATTGCTCTTGTAGCTTCCATGATAGTTCTATTCTTCCTTTCTACAATCCCATTCTGTTGTGGATTATAAGGAGTGGACAACTCCCTCTTAATCCCTGAGTATTTGCATATCTTTTTGAATTCATTTGAAGTGAATCCCCCACCATTTTCTGATCGAAAGGTTTTGATGTTATTTTCAGTGTGACTTTCAATCAAGGCTTTGAATTCATTGAACTTGTTGAATACTTCGTCTTTGTTCTTCATGGAGTAGATCCATGTCTTCCTAGAAAAGTTATCAATGAAAGAAACATATTATACATACCCGCTTAGTGAGCTTGATGACATAGGACCGCATACATCGGAGTGGATGATTTCCAAGATTCCTTTTGCTTTGCTTTCGCTACTTGGAAATGTCTTCTTTGTGCTCTTTCCTTTCTCACATCCTTTGCAGACCCATCATGTTTTGCTTGTATTTTTGGAATACCTTCAACAGCTTTGCTTGCAAGAGGTAGTGCTCTATAATGCACATGTGCAAGCCTTCTATGCCAAATTTCATTTGGCTCTACTGTGTCATGGACCAAGGCTTGTTCTTGATGGACCTTCAATTTGTACAAACCTCCTTCTTCACCAATAACTATTGCATCATCAATATTCTTTCCTTTTGGTCACATGATGACTTGACCATCTATGAATGCAACCCTCATTCCTTTTGCATCTAATGCAGATATGGAGAGGAGGTTCTTCTTGAGTCCTGGCACAAACAATACTTCCTTCATTGTCATAGACTTTCCAGAGTATAGATTATAGGAAGATTCCCCGATACCCTTTATTGGATATTGTTAGTCATCTCCTAGCTTCACCTTGTGAGGTGATTCATGTTCTGAAAGTCTCATAAAGGATTCCTTGAATCCACTCATATGTTTGGAAGCCCCACTATCTATAAGCCAATCATTTCTTCCATGAGTAATGTTTCCTGTGAGAGCAGAAATCAAAACATATTCATCCTTGCTTGAAGAATCTTCACTTTCATATCGGGTTCTCTTTGATGAAGGTTCATCATCCTCTGTAGCATGAGCATGATGTCTTCTCTTTTTTCCCTTCTTCTTGTGAGAGCTACTTTTGTTCTTAGGACAATCTCTAGCAAAGTGTCCTCTTTCATCACATGTTTAGCAAATGAACTTAGACTTATCTCTAGGCTTTCTAGAGTTACTTCTTTGATTAGAGTACTTACTTCTGTGATGGATGGATCTGGGTTTCTTGGATTGTAATGTGAGAGCTTGATATTCACTTCCCATCTTGTCTTCTCTAGCTACTATCCGAGCTTCTTCTTGAGAAAATTCTTCCCATAGTATGTTGAACTTGAATAACATCTTTCTAACACAAATCCCTTGAATGAAGGAGTCCCATGTCCTAGGGAGACAATTCAAGGTGGTCATCACAATTTCTGCAGTCTCCACTTCTTCATCTACTGCTTCTAATTGTTCCTTGATCTGAGAAACCCTTGTGAAGTAAGACTGGATGGTCTCTACATTCTGGATCTTCACATTCTTCAGTTGATTCCTCAGATTCATCTTCTATTTTATGTTCTTCCCTTCAAACAATTTGGTTCGGGCATCAAACATAGCTTTAGGTGTCTTGAGGGAGGAAACCTATGGTATAAGGTGATCCTTGATAGAATCAGCAATGATCCTCTTTTCCATAACCATCTTCTTCTTATGCAAGGCCTTAGCCTCATCTCCAACCAAATGCTTTTAAATTGATCCCTAACTTCGATTTTGGGGAGGAGATCAATCCAAGTCTGGGCTCACTGAAAAATTTCTCTTCTATGAAAAGCCCTAATTTTCGGCAGCAGTGTCGGGTCCAAAACTGAAAAACCTCAAAATTAGATTCTTCTTCTACAGAAAGATGTGCCCTAGGGAGGAGAGTTATTCCACCTTACTTTTGCTGAAAATCTATGGAGGAAGATCCACAAACTAAAAATCCCTAGTTCCCGCAACTGCACAATGTCTTCTTCTTAGGTTAGCTCTGATACCATGTTACATTTTTAACATTAAGCTAGTATTATTAGGATCTTTAACTGAGAGAATAACAAGCATAGCAATCAACACAAGAGATAATGAACACAACGTTTTTCCTTGGGGAAACCATAAATGTATAAAACCCAGCAACTTCCTCAGAGATAGAATCAGCACCAAAATAGAAAATCCCAAAACAGTAAGATGATATCTCGACAGCAGTAACCTTCTTTCTATCTAGCCCCAGTGTCTTCTCCTTCCTCAACTATGCGCTACACTTGAGTGTGTATGAGATGTGCATTAAATAGAGAGGTCACCTCTCTATTTATATTGCTTCCCGGCATGACTAAAACCCTACTAGGGCCAACTTCACTAGGTGAGTCTAATAACCCTAGTGCCCCGGAACTATGGGGACTTTAACCCTTAGACAATAGGAGGGTTACCCACAATGACTTGACTTGACTTGTTTACATTATAGATCCTCTCAATCGGAACATCGAGGCATGACATCATGACTCAATCACATTACAGACACATCCGGAATAAACATCGGGGTACAAGACATAAGATACATAGATGAATACATTCAGAAGTTACAAATACATCAACAATTAGGGCATGTAAGGTTACAGAGGAAAAAGATGATGTCGGTATACCAAGGGTGTTTCTCTAATCTCTGAATCTCGTCTGTTACACTCTATTCTGGATCACTGTTTTGATAGATTATTCCTAAGGACGTTTCATTTCCTTGGGTCAACATATTTACAAGACCTTGTACCTTAATTAAATTAGTATGTTTTATCTCTAAATCGTACTATTGAATCTTTGAAACCCACTTACCCCCGATTCCCAGACAATTTTGTTGAGACATGATATCCTTAATAGCTACATGGGGTACATAACCAATGATTTTGGAGTATCCTACATAAGTTCTGAAATGTTTAAGGGACTTGACAAGAGCATAAGCCTATTTATCCATGGTGGTATACTTCAACTCTGAATGTTGCAAGGATCTACTCATAAAGGCTATAGGTTGTTCTTGTCCCTCCTTATTCTTTTGAAGCAAAACACCAGCAATTGTGTCCTCCAAGGAAAAGGGAAATATTTGAAATTCCTTCGAATAATATGGACTGATCAATACTAAGGAATTATATATGGAATCTTTGATAGACTTGAAAGCGTCTTTCCCTTCATCCATCCACTCAAATTTAGAATATTTCTTTAACAATTTTTGTAGAGGCTTCATTAGTTCTGCTAAATTTGGGATGAATCTCCTTATGAAATTAATCTGACCATTGAAATACTAGAGAGCTTTATGATTCTAAGGCAAGGGGACTTTCTTAATGGCTTCAACTCTCTCAAGATCGACTTTGAAACCATCCTTAGAAACGATGTGTCCCAACAACTTGCCTTGATCAACCCCAAATATTGACTTGGCGGGGTTTAAGGAAATACCATATTTATGACATCTTATGAACACCTGCCTAAGATGACTTATGTGGGAAGATATTTCTTTTGAGAAAATGGTTAAGTCATCTTGATATATTTCGATTATTTTTCCTATAAGTTCTTTGAAATCAAAATCCATGGCTCTTTGGAAGGTGGCACTAGCATTTAATAATCCAAAAGGCATTCTTAAAAATTTATAGGTCCAAAGTGTGGTTAATGTAGTTTTATGTTGATCCTCTTTATTTATCAACACTTGGTTATAATCGGAAAATCCATCCAACATGGACAACATTCCTGATCATGTTACTCTTTGAAGCAATCTTTCCATGTCGGGCAATGGGTAATTATCTTTAAGGCATGATGTATTCAGATTTTTGAAATCTATACATATTCTAATTGACTCATTCTTCTTTCTGACAACAACTAAGTTGGAGCACCATGATGAATGTCTTGTAGGTGCTATGATCCTTGCTGCTAATATCTTCTGAAGCTCTTTCTGCACAATGGGGGCCAACTTAGGATTTATTCACCTAATTTTTTGTCAGAAAGGCTTGACCTCCTTAGCCTCTTCTGTGAGGGGAATAGTGTGATGAAACACATCTTCCCGATAGGCTTTAAGTTCATCATAACTAAAGGCCAACACATCTCTATATTCCTTGATTAAGTTGATCAAACTGTTCCTTTCCTTTTCCGAAGTACCTTTTCCAATTTTTATTAACTTGGGGTCCTTATCAGTTCCTATGTTTATTTCCATATACTCCCCAATTTTTTTTAATTTTTTTTTATGACGATCCTATTGATCAAACAGATTTTCAAAATCTATAAGGCTACTCGGGATGTGATTCCTTTCATTATCCTCGCATTACTGATACTATTTACCCTCTTGCTGATAACTGATCTTGTAACCTTTAAACTCTTGGACATTATGGATGAATCGCAAGAGTTGCTCATCATCTTTAAACACCTGCCAGTGATCTACATTATCCAGAATTGAAGGTCTGAAATTAATTTCTATTTTTCCATTCCCACTAATCATTTCATATGATGGCTGGAGGGTGGATGCTGCTACCACCAACTTGTCTTCTAACCCATTCATTTCTCTAGGGACCTTTTGAATGTTAAGTGCATCAAACCATTCCATGGTGTCCCATATGCATTTCTATAATTCCTTAATCTGTCGTTTTTGCACTGATACTTATTCTTGATCTGTAGGACAACTAATTCTGAATCAACCTTTATGTTCAACATCTTTATCCCCATGTATTTAACGGTTTATAACCCTAGAAACAATGCCTTATACTCAGCTACATTGTTTGATGCTTCAAACTCTAACCTGAAAGCAAAGTTGTAGACTTTATTTGAAGGAGAGATGATCACAATGCCCACACCCTTTCCGGATTTGGAATAAGGCCCGTCAAAGAACATTTTCCAAACTTTATCTATCTTTTCATCTTTAATGTTTTCCTTAATAGGGGCCATGAAATTTAACAAGATAGCATAGTTTCCAAAGTTATCAATGAAATGAACAAATTCATTTCCGGGCCTTTTAGGGTTTTCTACATGTCGTTTCCTTAGCTTCTCTCTGTGGAGTATCACTCTAGTGTTTTATGATGCAGGTATAGTAGCATATGTCCAATCCATTTGAATGTACCCACCAAGAGTTGTGGCCCACTTTCTGGATAGTAACATACCCAAATTATCTAGAACATCTATCACTACCACATCCATTGACATGTCGATGTCAATATACTTGGCCAACTTAACATGTAGATTTAAAATTATACCTACCACTTCAACTTCTCTTGCATCCATTGCACAAACATTGTGGTAAGATCGGGTGACCCTTAGATTTAGTTGTTCCATTACTTTTCTTGTCATGACATTTGATGAAGCACATGAATCTAACATGTAGTTATGAAGGAGAAGGTTATCAACTAAGAGAGAGACATAAAAAGGCAGGTGGTCTTCTCTTTTCGGATCATCATTGTTGAGGACTATAGGCATATCTATAGGTTCAATATGTTCGGATTCAAATTTAGCATTATGAGTTTCCTCTTTGACAATATTATGAGTTTTATGACAATATTGGCATATCTAGAGGATCCTCTTTGACAATATTATGAGTTTTACTTTGACTATCCTCTATGGCTTTAAACAAATTTTCTTTTTGACCAGGAATTTTAAGGACATCAGTTGCATAAACCTGAACCTTAGCACTACTTATCCATTCTCCCATGTCAATATTTGATTTAGGGATAACAGGGGGATATGGGAGAGGAGAAGTGGTTACCTTCAGCCTGTGCTGTTTAGATAGTGATGGATTTTCCTTTCTTTGATAATCCGCACCCTTGAATCTAGCCTTCTTCATTTCCTGAATTCTTCCCCGAGTAGGCATTTCACCATATAAGTTGGAAAGGAGGTCCTTTTCATAACTGTAATCCGTGGCCTACTGCCAATGCTGGTTCGATAAAGGGTAGGTTTGGCCTACCATGTACACATGATCAGACTTGTTTGACATTATTTCCTTATTACTGACCTCAGGAAGTCCATGTTCCATAACTTGGTTTGAAACATAACAAGTGCTTTCTTGGTGGAATTGTTCACGAGGTCTACACCATGGAATTACTTCTTCTACCATGTTAGCTAAGTCTAACTCGTTTGGAATCCTAGGCTCTTGCTGAGGAGATTTCTTTTGATACATCTGATTCTGTTTAGGATGAAATTTCCTAGGTCCATTATTGCTTTCCATTGTGATTATTCTATTTTGCATATGATTCAATTGTGCAGAATGATTGGCCATTAGTTGGTTTTGACTAGTAACCAAGTTTTTTATCATGTTCGTGACCTTTTCCAAGGGATATTTAGAAGTTACCTTTTCTTCTGATTCAAGGGATTTACCCTTCTCCTTGTTGTAGGAAGTGTTTCCCCTAGTGTAACGTGGAATGTTGGACTTGCCTGAAGACTGCATATTCTTTTCTATTTTCTCGACCAGTTCCTAGGCAGTTTTTAGATCGACTAGCTCTTTGTCTCTTAACTGGTACCTTAAATCACCAGTGAAAGCTTCAATGTAGGATATAAGGATAGGCATCTTTTGGCTTGATGTATCTAGGAAGGTCCGCAACCACATGCCTGAATTTAGTGTTAAATTCATCCATGGTTTCATTCTCCATCTTCTTTATGGTTATGAAGGGCAGCAAGAAGATGTCTTGGTTCCTTCTTTTCTCCCCATTTCTTCTTAAAACCATCTAGGAATTCACTAATATTTTTATATGAATCATCATCTAGTTCGAAGTACCATTCTATAGCATCATCTTCTAAGGATAAAGCAAAGAGCTTCATTTTGACATCGTCATGGTCATGGGCAACATCATTGCCATAACTGACTAGGTGCTTTTCAAAATTTTGAAGGTGAGACTTGGCAATGATGGCATTATTACCTTAAAATATGGGGAGCTTCTTGATAGCTTCATTTGGAATGGCATGGGGAGCACCTGCTATCTGAGAAAAGGAAAGGGGTTTGAAGAATTCCATCATTTCTTGAGATTGGTGAATATCACTCTCTACAAATATGTGATGGATATCTGAGAGGGGTTGGTCTCCTAAATCTTCAATGTTTCTACGAGAAGTCTGCCTATTCAATCTTTCTCCAATAAACCTTTCAGGATTAGGAATAGGATTGAATAATTGTCGGTGGTTTCTTTGGGTAGAAATCATTGAAGGGATGTTCGACAGTGAAGTCACCAGATGGATCGAGTTTTAAATTATTATCCTTTTTAAAGATAAGATCAATCAAATTTTTTTATCTTTTTAGTTGTTTAGAAAAAAATTAAGCTAATTCGTACTCAGAAATAAAAAGATTTATCCTCGGCAACGACGCCAAAAAGTGTTGCCTCCTTTCACACACCTTGGGGGGAACGTGGCAGAAATATTCAAGCCACTAAGTGTGTCCTTGGGGACCAATCTCGAGTCAAGGTTGTCACCTTGTCCTTGACTCCTCTGTTTAGGCTCAACTCCTAACGAAGCCAAGGGGGGTAGACCCTATTAAGTTACTAAGGAAAATTACTTTAGTATGATGATGTTAAATTGAGATAGTTTCTTAGGAGTTTGAAATTAACCATAAATACCCATAGATGACAAGATGAAAAATAAGCACACTAAAGCACAATGTTGTGACACAATATATATATATCAAAAGATTTAAACACAAAACCAGTGCCTTGAAAATGGAGTCATAAAATAATCAAAGTAATTGCATGTGCTTGAAGTGAATTTTTTGCAATTGCCTCTTGGTACATTTTAAGTTAATGTGAAATATGAATGGATTAAAATTAGGCGAGGGGGGACTCCAGATATACCCGAGGGGTACTTGGAGTATGTCCAAAAATAAACCTTCATAGCTACCCACAAGGAATGTATGGGGTGAATGGAGTCTTTGAGACTGTGTTCATAATACACCCAAAGGTATAATATATATCGATGCCCCGAGGTCACTATCTAGGATTTTCCACTTCCTTTGGGTATTTTGGTGTCATTTACAGTTTGATCGAGGCGTTGGATTTTCACCTGATGGTGGTTAATTGGGGAAGGTGAATACTAATTAATCTAGTCACTCATGTTCCTTTTGATGCAGCTTTACTGATGGGATGAACCGCATCCAAGTGCAGAGCACACACACCGGAGTCTTGTCAATTTTAGTAAATTTTAAAGGATGTGTTTTTTAGAAAGAAAAATCTTCCAGGAACCTCTTTCGGTCCAAGTGGACCTCAATCGAGGAATCAAGGAAGGGGTTTATTTTGAAAGATTGTTTGCAGAGATTAATGATAAGCAGCAAAAAGGAAGAAAACCACATGTCTTCCAATTAGTCCTACCATGCATCTCTTTCCCCTTTTGGGTCGATCGAGAAGTCGCGGGGTAAGTATTAAAGTTACTTTGATACTGTAATATGGAATATATGATAAAGTAATCAAATCATGTTATTCTACATGAGTGAAACAAATCTAGAACAAGAAAAAATAAGAAATTGCAAAAAATGACAAAAAAGGCATGAATCCCCCCAGGGGGGATGGGAAATGGGCTCGAAAGAGCCTATTCGGAGAAAATTTTTATTATCTTCTATTACAATATCAGTAAAATTATCTGAATCCTCTTGGTTCTTATATAGGATGAAACCAATATCTAACAAATTACCCAAAATTAAATATTACAGTAAAAAGGGAGACCCCTGGGGGGATTCAGATGATCCAAAAGCCACTTTCGAATAGTAGCTTCTCCTCTTTCTGTTACACCTACTAAAATACAGTGAGCTTATTAGAATGAAATATGCCCAAAATCACTTTGAAGGTACCTTTGGGTCATCCTACTTTACACAACAAAAAAACTAAGTTAAAACTAGTTAAAACGGTAAAAAGGAACCAAGGAAAGCAAGATTTCCTTGGGATATTGGCTTGCTATTTGGGAATCCAATGACATGTTCACTAATTGCTGTATTTTATCTTTTAAAAACATAAACAGAAATTGAATGCATGCAAACTTGTCACATGCCCCAATTTTGTAAAATAATGTTATCTTATTTTTATTTGATTCCAAGACATTATGTTAAATTTAATCCTAAGTTGAAACTGATGACTCAGCAGAGTCAAAAGATTTGGAATGTAATTCTGAATATTTTATCTTTAAATAAATAAAAGTGGAGACAATAGCTTGGGAGAGCTATTAAAAAGAGTGTTACTGGTCAAGTTGGTGGAGGGAACTAGGTGGAGAGCAAAAAGACAAGTGGCAGCATCCTCAAACAATTCCTATGTTGCAGGTCACAACCTCCCTACATTTGGGGTCATGATCCCCCAAGAAAGTGGGATCAAAGTAGGTGGCTCAATTAATGACAACTAACCTAGAATTCATGAAACCTTGGAGAACCGACAAGCTGAGTACCAAACTTCCATGGTGGAAGTAGAAGGTATGATTAAACAGACCCCTGTAACTATTTTAATTGATCCAGGAGCTAGTCTTAGTTATATTGCACCTCAGATAGTGGAAAAATGTAAGTTATCTGTTGATAAGTTTGAGAATTCATGGTTAGTTCAGTTAGCCACTGGGGCAAAAAGAAAAGTAACTTGTTTTGTGAAAGAATGTGCTTTACTTATGGATAAATTTGAAACTGTTGTAAAACTTAATGTTTTGCCACTTGGCTCATATGATTTGCTAATTGGTATGGACCGGTTAGAACAGCATAGAGTAATTTTAAACTATTACGATAAAACTTTTACATGCGTAAACAGTGATAAACAACCAGTAAATGTTAAGGGTATTCCTAGAAAAACTATGGTGAGGCAGATTTCTGCTTTACAACTTAAAAGAGTTGTTAGAAATGGATGTAAAGCTTATGCAGTAACAATTACAGATGAGGAAAGTTAAATTAAAATAGATATGTTAAAAATAGAAGACATCATTGTTTTAAAAGAATATGTTGATGTATTCCTAGAATAAATTTCGGGATTACCTCCAAAAAGGGAATTGGATTTCACCATTGAACTGGTACCAAGTGCAGTACCTAGCTCAAAGGCCCCTTATCGAATGAACATATGGAACTTAATGAGTTAAAATCACAATTAAAATATTTAATTGACAAGAAGTATATTCGACCAAGTGTGTCTCCCTAGGGGGCACCTATCATCTTTGTTAAAAAGAAAGACGAAACTATGCGATTATGCATAGACTACCGTCAGCTAAACAAGATGACTATCAAAAATGGATATACGTTGGCCCGCATAGATGATCTATTTGATCAGCTACATGGAGCCACAGTATTTTCGAAGATAGATTTAAGTTCAGGATGTCATCAAGTGAGGATTAAAGATGAATACATCTTCAAAACAACCTTTAGAACAAGATATGGTCATTACGAATTTGTCGTAATACCATTCAGGCTTACCAACGCCCCATCTATCTTTATGTGTTTAATGAAAAACATAATGCATAAGTATTTAGATAATTTTTTGGTCATGTTTATCGACGACATTCTAATCTATTAAAAAATTGAAGAAGAACATAAAGAACATCTAAAAATTGTTTTGCAAGAGTTGCGAGAACATCAACTCTTCGCAAAGTTTAGTAAGTGTGACTTCTTCAAGGATAAGATTCAATATTTAGGTCACGTAGTCACCAAGGAAGGAATTTCCATAGATTTTGAAAAGATACGAGAAATTGAAGATTGGCCGGTTCCTAAATATGTGATGGATGTTAGATCTTTCATGGGCATTACCAGTTACTATCGAAGGTTCATTGAAGGCTTTTTGAGGATAGCAAATCCAATAACCTCCTTGCAAAATAAAGGAAAGAAGTTCGACTGGAACCAGAAATGTGAAGAAAGCTTTAAGAAGTTAAAAACTTTATTAACCGGCGCACCTATTTTAAGAATAGCAGATCCTAATAAGGAATTTGTAGTGTTCATTGATGCCTGTAATGATGGCTTATGCGTTGTTCTGACTCAAGAAGGGCATGTTATTGCCTATGAGTCTAGAAAGTTAAAAGTTCACGAAAAGAATTATGCAACATATGATCTGGAACTAGCAGCTGTAATACACGCCTTAAAGATGTGGCGACATCACCTAATTGGCAGAAAATTTACTTTAATGACTAATAATAAAGGATTGAAATATCTTTTAGATCAGCCTATTTTAAATGCTAGGTAAGCTAGGTGGTTAGCTTTCTTAAGCGAGTATGATTTTGAAATCCAGCATATAAAAGGTAAAGAAAATAAAGTTGTTGATGCATTAAGTAGGAACGCAAGGCTAAATTTTGCAACAACAATCAGCACTTACGTTTCAGACTTAGATGAACAACTTAAAGAAGGAGTAAAACAAGATGAAATTTATCAAAAATTGTAAGCTAAAGCTAAGGCAAACCCTACACAAAGCTTAATAAAAGGTTACAGTTTAAATGAAAAAGAATTTTTACTATATAAAGATAAACTGTATGTACCTAACGTACCTAAGGTCAAGCTGTTAATTCTGGATGAAATCCATAAAACACCATATTTAGGTCATCCAGGTTATCAAAAGAATATAACCATGCTAAGAAAAGAGTATTTTTTGCCAAATATGAAAACTGAAGTAGCTGAATATATTGCAAGGTGTTTATAATGTCAACAGGTAAAAACTGAACACCAACACCTAGCTGGTTTGCTACAGCCTTTACCTATCCCTAGCTGGAAATGGGAAGTGATTAGTCTAGATTTTATTACTGGACTGCCTAGAAATCAAAATCAGAATGACTCTATTATGGTAGTGGTTGATAGGTTAAGCAAGGAAGCTCATTTTATACCTGTTAAAACTACTTACAAGGATGACAATATAGCTGATAATTTTCTAAAGCGGATTTTTCCATTACATGGAGTACCAAAAGTCATAATCTCAGACAGAGATCCTAAGTTTACAGGAAACTTTTGGAAGTCCTTGTTTAAAGGATTAAATACAACATTGAATTTCAGTACTTCTTTCCATCCTCAAACAGATGGACAAACTGAAAGGGTAAACCAGGTATTGGAAGATTTATTGAGAATGTATGTGAAGGATCAGCCAGGTAACTGGGAGGACTATTTACATCTAGTGGAATTTGCATATAATAATAATTATCAGACATCAGCTAGATTTAGTCCATTTGAAATTTTATATGGATGAAAATGTAATACTCCTATCTCTGGGAGTAATCCAGTAGATACAATGGTATTAGGTCCAAAATTGTTGAAAGAAATGGAGGAAATTGTGAAACAAGTACAGGGAAATCTAAAAGTGGCACGAGATTGGCAGAAGAGTCAAGCAGACTTGAAAAGAACTCCAAGGGAATTTCAGGTAGGTGAACATGTGTTCATCAAGGTAAGGCCTAAAAAGAGCTCTCTAAGACTGGGGAGTTGTGCAAAATTGGCACCTCGTTACCGTGGCCCATTTGAAATTCTGTCTAGGATTGGTCAAGTAGCTTATCAATTAGCATTACCACCTAAATTAAGAGTGCATAATGTTTTTCACATTTTCATTTTAAATAAATATGGTCATGATGCTACTCATGTTGTTAACTGGAATGTTGTATAGGTGGAACCAGAAGGAGAATTTCTGGTGGAACCGGACTGTATCCTCGGGAGGAGGGAAATTACACTTCGGAACTGCACCATTGGACAGGTGAAGGTGCAATGGAAGCACCTTAGTCCAGAGGAAGCCACCTAGGAATTGGAAAGTAAAATGTGAGATGCATATCGAATTCTATTCTAGGGGACTTCGAAGGATGAAGAATAAATAACATCGAGGACGATGTTATATTCTAAGGGGGTGTGTATGTCACATGCCCCAATTTTGTAAAATAATGTTATCTTATTTTTATTTGATTCCAAGACATTATGTTAAATTTAATGCTAAGTTGAAACTGATGACTCAATAAAGTCAAAAGATTTGGAATGTGATTCTGAATATTTTATTTTTAAATAAATAAAAGTGGAGACAACAGCTTGGGAGAGCTGTTAAAAAGAGTGTTACTGGTCAAGTTGGTGGAGGGAACTTGTTATCCACCTGAATGGCACCTCTCCGTCCGAGTGCCGACATCCCTCATGTTGGAACACAAAAGGACATCTATGGATTGAGGGTTGCTCAAAACACTATAGATGGGCTTATTATGAACTACATTCATCATCCATCCAGCTGGTTATTTTTACCCTTTAGCTATGTCAAGCCATATACGCAACTCGCGTGTTGTACGCGAGTATCGGTTGTTGCATGTCGCGTATAGATGTATACGCTAGCTACCCTCATAGAAACTCGCGGGTCATACATGAGTTGCCAGTATTGATACCCGCGTATATCTACCTTTGACATTAAAAATAAAAACACGTGATTACTTGAGATTAGTTAATCATTTAGAGAGCATACCTCCTCAACCTTCGAAACTGCCTTATTTCACCAAGTATAAATACAGGCCTTGGGGAGGGTGTTAGAGACATACACTTAGAGAGAAAAGTTATGCTGGTGGAGTTTATACAAAAGTATTTGGAGCAGTGGAACTCAGAATCCTTTGGTTGCAGAGGAGTCCTTGTCTCAAGCGTTGGGTTGTAATCTGAACTCTTTCCATTATTGTTAATAAAGAGAATCCTTCTTCCATATGTGTCTTGAATGTATTTCATGTATCTTGGTTTGATAAATGTTTATGTTTCAGCATTCTATATATGATTTATCTAACCCATTTATATACATGTATCATCTTGTATTTGGAATATTGACTCTTGACAGGTGAAGGAGAAGCATCCCTGAAGGATTTGGAGGAGAAGCAGAGCAGAAGAGGACAAGCTAGGATCAACCGTCGTGTATCAGGTTAGTCTTTTCTATCCTTATATTTCCTTTACTGCACTCTAGAGTCGATTACCTGCAAGTTTCTTGAGTATGTTGGTAACCCCAGACCTTCGGTTATAAGGTGCTTATTCCTGTACAACAGAACTAGGTGGAGAGCAAAAAGACATGTGGCAGCATCCTCAAACACCTCCTATGTTGCAAGTGGCAACCTCCCTACATTTGGGGTCATGATCCCCCAAGAAAGTGGGATCATAGTAGGTGGCTCAATTAATGACAACTAACCCAAAAAGACCTAGGAAATCTTAATAAAAGTACCCAATGTAGAGAGTTGAGGCTGCTCGTTCCAGGAGAAGAATCATTCAGGTGAATGCACTTCAAGGAATTCATTGGGAAAGGGAAATTTAAGGAAGGTGTTTGAGGGGTAAACTACAGGAAGTGGATCTAGTACAGCTTTGCAGCTCAAAGATCTTACTGCTGTATGCAGAGTTGGTATTGAGTCTCAGGACTAGTACTTTGTTGATTGCTCCACCTAGTTCCAGCGAAGGAGACCAGAGCAGGCTCGGGGGTCCTGAGAAGTCGTTGTTTGAACACTCTCCAAGAGTTGGTAGGGAGGAATGGCCTCCCATTGCTGTTGTCATCCAGCCTTAAGAACATGTTCTACTACTTTTTTAATTTATGAGTTAAAGTTTATATCTATGTTGGAACAAATGATGAATGTTATAGGTTACGATGTAAACTGTTGAGTGTAAAATATCTTAGTTGTTTAATGCTGAATCTATTCTTGGATGAAAAATAAATCCTACCTGTGTTTTTCCCCATCTGGAGTAATCCAGATCGTACTCTAACACAGGTAGTGTATTTAAATGAATGAAGTATGATGTAAATATAAAACGAAATGTTTGTTTTGAATATTGAAATGTTTTCTTTCATTAGATAATTGTTTTCCAGAAGAAATATTAATCTGATAATAGAGTAGTTGACAGATCTAGACTGTGTATGTTAGAATAGTAGAAAAGGAAAAATCATATTATTTTACTAACAGTAGCATGTTTTAGTATGTGAATTATTCTTCTACACAGTACTTAATTCTGTAAACATTATATCTATATTGAAATAGAAGGAAAAGAAAATAGCAGTTGAATGCTTAATATTCAGGTTAAGTAAAAAGGCCATTACAGCTCTGTTAAGTTCATTTCTTTTCCTAATAATGACAGTTGTTTTATTTGCAACAATCTAAACTGTAAGTAAGGATAGGTAACCTGATTTAATTCTAAATGATAAAACTAATTGATTTAATAATGTTAGCTAGGTTTAATTCATTTATGTTGATAATGTAAACAATTCATTTATCTTATTCAAACTCCACTTTTGCAATTTCTAAAGTTACTAACATGTCACCTAAGAAAAGATTCAATTTAAAAAAATACTCTTATTTCTGCGAATATAGGAACTAATTTATTTGTTCCTACAGAATTAATTTATTATCCTTATTACTTAACAATTTCTGCTAATGTTCATATTTTATTAGGGTAATATAGGTACAGTATGTTTCTTTATAAATTAATTAGCTATAGCAATCATAATAGTATAACAATGAGATATTATCTCATCTATACACTTTACAAACAGACTAAGTGTAAGGTCAAATTAATATTTATGGAAATAATATTTACTTATGAACAAACTAAAATTTAATTGAACTAAACAAAAACATTTATGAAAAGTATTAACAGGGTCGAAACCCTCATAAGATAAAACAGTATAAAATATAGTAATACATTACAATACCATATCTGATAGCATAAACTCTGTACATCAAAATTATAAACAATATAATTAATTAAGTACAGATCCAAAGAATTTGGATTACTTAAATCTCTGAAGATACCAATTATAAACTAATTATTACAGTCCTATCAGGACAGAGGAAAATATTAAGGAAAGTATAAATACTCCTGCTTATAATATATAGTTATTTAACATGTATTACTTACTTAACTTACAGAATAAAATAAAAATGTAATTTCTTGCAGGGTTATTAACAGAAAATAAACATGCTTGATTAACCGAGCTTAATAACAAATTTTACGATATAAGAAATAGCAGAACAAACAATAGTAATATATTTAAAAAAAGAGATAATTTAAAAACAGTAGATACATCTTTACATAGCTGAGTTAGGGTGAAACCCTAATGAACCAAAATTACATTTCAAGTATCAAAATAACCAAGTCTAAGCTCTAGACACATGCATCTTTGCATTTAAGGTTAACAGAGAATGGCTCGACAGGCCTTACACCATTCTTTACATAGCTCTATACAAAATCAGTAACCATAGATTTACAAGTATGGCCTAAGCCGGAAACCTTGCAAGTAGCAAGGGTTTGTAAACAAACTAAACAACGAAATAGGTTAACCAAGAAAACATTAACCACAAGGGTCGTTTGCAGGCCTCGGTGGGCAACGAAAAATGTTCCATAAGGAACAACACAAGGATGAACCACCATGGGATAACCATGGCTTACACGTGAGTAGGATTTCGACTAAGCTTTGCATCAACTACGAAGGAAGACGATACTGTCACCTGTGAGACAACCCACAATGTTATTAATTTTACTTATAATTTAACAGAGCTAAAAAAAAATTTAAGAAACAGATAAGCAAGTTAATTTACCTGGTTTTAAAAGTGATGTAGCCACTCACGAACAGGAGTGTCGCCACCAACACAAATATTAGCAAACCCTTCATCCTTTTCATGATAGAGGAAGGCTAAACAAGTGTAACCACATCTAGTAGTAGTCAAAGAATGGGAGTGAAGGCCAAGCAGACAGTAAATCATGCACTGTCACCACCTTCCGAACTTGAGAACTCACCTTTCCAGAAACCGTAAGACAGACCAGACTGCAAGTTTAGAAGTCACGGCTCTCATTGCCTTGCTGTCGATATAAAAAAATTACAGTCTGGTAACCTTCCCAACAAGCAAGCCGTGGAGGGATAATCCCAAAGAAAAACAACTATACACAGTTTAAGCAGTGAGCCTTTCATCACAGCTCTACTCCTGTCGTTGCAGGATAAGCTACAGTACATAGGAGACAAGAACAATGAAGGAAGGTTGAACACATAACCAGACACAGATTTTACATGGTGGCTAAGATGCAGTAGCAGAGCGGTCGGAAGCCCGAAAACGACGGAGGAAAATGACAAAGGCTAGGGTTCACAAGCCCTTTTTATTGTCTCAACACTTGGCCATGGTGAATCTACGTGTTCATGCAAATAATTTACCATGCAGTGGATAACTTACAAAGTCTCTTCATGCAATCAAATAAACGATCATTAAAAATTATTTTTGCTCAATCATAAGGTCGACAATCATTCTACAAGGTTCTATGTTCCCAAAGTCAACCAAGTGAAGCATGCTGCAAACTATTGAAATCCCATAATATATTAAGGGGTATATTTAGTTTATGCAACATTATCAAAAGTTCGTCGTGGATGTGGGCTAATGCCACAACCTCCCACCTTGTAAAGTATAGAATATACATTGAAAAATGGTTACAATTCTATCAAGTTTATGTCAACAATAAAATTATCGAACCCCATAAACTTTACTCACACCAAGTAAATTCTCATGCTAGATCATATCCTTGATATGTCATATAATTACTTTTCGAACTATTTATGTTTGAAAACTATGGTTCTAAGCCATATAGTTTCTTATTATTTCATTTAGACTTGTTAATAATCTTTAATGGTCGTAATATCATAAATTGATAGTTTTTAATCCAAGCATGTTATGCATGAAAAACTTTAGTTCTTCGCTACTGATTAGCCCAATTGGTAGTATTGTAATAATGTAGTTACAATTGTCATCAAGCCTCAAGCTATAAAAGCTAGGTTAATAACATAAAGTATTATTAATCACTGTGCATATTTAATTACAAATGTCACCAACATTTATGTTGTGACATGAATTTGTTTAAGGACGTAGTTTTAGTTGGAACCGTAAACTATAAACCCTAGCTGTCTTTAACCCAAAACTACTGGTAAATTTAAAGGATTTATAAACAAGATGATTTGCGTAAGTATAGTTAATTATCATAGAATTTAGATCAATGAGTGACAAATACTCGGACAATGTCTATAAATCTTATACTTAGTCAGTTCAGCTAAGTTAATGTCTTCCGGGTCATTTACTAACTACATGAAGTACTTAAGTTATTTCAGGATTAATTAATAATACAATCTTTGATACTGTCTAAGTACTTACAGAAAATGAGTAATCAATAATTGCTTATACCAATCTTATTAAGTCAATAATGTATTATATTGTTAAAGAAAACATTACAGCGGTATAGGATATGCACTCTAGGTGAAGTTAGTTTACAACAAAAATTATAGATTATAAACCGGAGAAATAATGACTGTCGCTAATTACAGTCAAGATAGAATCTCTTCTATATATGTATCTTTGGCATTTTAGATGGAAGAACAAACTATTTGTTTTACCTCGTAGAAGAAAATAAATTTGGAAAAACATATATTTTACCGAGCTATTATTTTGCAACAAAAATATATATGCATGCTTTATGAATAATGATAGGTAGTACTGGATCTTTCTTACCTGTAAACCTGTGAAGACAAGTAAATTATCTGCGTTAGCTTAAAAACTAAGTAAGCCCCAGAATCCAAGACAGTTCCACCTACTTGTCGCAAAGTAAAACTCATCAGCAAACTGAAAAAGAAATTATTCTATAAGTTGAACTTAACCATGTAATTAATCCAGATTATGCATTAACTAATTTGTTAACCAAATAACTTATAAATAATTGTAGCTATTAGCAGACTGCATTGTCATTAATTTTATGTATTTTCAAAATTTTAAATTTTTCAAAAAATTTGGGGTTTTGACATGTGGTATCAAAGCACAAGGTTCAAACACTGGGTCTTGATGCAGCCCAACTAGATTTCATAAAACAGTAAATTAAATTATTATGCTAATGTATTTTATTTTTAAAATGTTATTAAACAGAGAATTGTCTTTTTCTGAAATTTAACAGGAAGGTATGGAAAGGCTGGAAGAGTATGCACAGGAAGAGTCTCCAGCTACAGAAACAAGAAATTTACCCGGAGATCCTATACCAGAGGATGTAACTAAAAATTCCTCAGAGCTGTTACAAACTGTAAAAGATTTGAAAACTGAAATGGAGTCTGTAAAGAGAGAGAATGAAAGGATTCTGAGGGCTCAAGAAGAGCTGAATCAGATCCTAATGGAAAAGTTTCAAACTGAAGGAATGGGTAGAAGGTCAGAATCTGAAGATGCCAGTCATCAAAGAAAATCTAAAAAAATGAAGCATGCAAAAACTGAAATTAGTTCGTCATCTGAAGGGTTTGGTGAACGACAAAGTTACCGTACTACTAGTGATAGTAGTGACGATGATCTGTATGACAAGAAGAGAAAATACAAACCTTATGAGGAAATTTCAGTGGAATTCAAAAAGATAAAACCACCAACTTTTAATGGACAGACTGAGAAGGGGGAGGAAGCTGAGTCTTGGTTGTCTGGGATGAAGAAGTACTTCCAAATATATAATTATTCTAACCAGCTAAAGGCTAGGATGGCTATATATAACCTCTCAGGAAAGGCTGATATTTTGTGGCAGGATTTGAAGAGAGTTAAGGGGATAAAAGAGAAAGAAGTTAACTATAGTACCTTTAAGAGTTATTTTACAAAGAAATTCTTGTCTGAGCAGTATTGCGAGGAAAGAGCTAAAGAGTTTTATGNTATAAAAGAGAAAGAAGTTAACTATAGTACCTTTAAGAGTTATTTTACAAAGAAATTCTTGTCTGAGCAGTATTGCGAGGAAAGAGCTAAAGAGTTTTATGAACTGAAGTTAGGTTCAATGACTATGAAGGATTTGAACAGCAAATTCTTAAGTCTACTTAGGTATGTACCTTACCTTGTACATGAGAAACCAAAAGTACAGTGATTCCTTAGTTGTCTACCATATCATATTAAAGATAGAATTGAGTATGATAACCCAAAGACCTTGGAGGAAGCTATGAGGAAGGCTAACTTTTGTTTTGAGCAAAATCGAATGAAAGAAGGCTTGGCCAACTGGAAGGCTAAGAAAAATAACAATCAGTTTGAAACTAAGAAGAAGGATTTTGTGCCTAACAGAAATTTTAAGAACAATAAAGCCAAAAACTATTCCAATAAAAAGAATTTCCAAGGAAATAGGAATAGTACACCCAACAATCAAAATAATTTTAAAGGAAAGGAAACTGCAAGTAATCATGGAAACTTTACCAAGAATTTTGAGCGTAAAGAGCCGGTCAAGTGCTGGGAATGTAATGGCCCGCACTATGCTTCAGTCTATCCAAATCGGAAGAAGACTGTTAGCAACATTCATACCATACAGGAGGAGATGACTGTTGGGGAACTAGTAAGGAGTATGCCCAGAATTAATGCAGCCTTGGAGAACCGACAAGCTAAGTACCAAAATTCCATGGTGGAAGTAGAAGGCATGATTAAACAGACCCCTGTAACTATTTTAATTGATCCACGACCTAGTCTTAGTTATATTGCACCTTAGATAGTGGAAAAATGTAAGTTATCTGTCGATAAGTTTGAGAATTCATGGTTAGTTCAGTTAGCCACTGCGGCAAAAGAAAAGTAACTTGTTTTGTGAAAGAATGTGCTTTACTTATGGATAAATTCGAAACTATTGTAAAACTTAATGTTTTGCCACTTGGCTCGTATGATTTGCTGATTGGTATGGACTGGTTAGAACAACATAGAGTAATTTGAAACTGTTACGAAAAAACTTTTACATGCTTAAACAATGATAAACAACCAGTAAATGTTAAGGGTATTCCTAGAAAAACTATGGTGAGGCATATTTCTTCTTTACAACTTAAAAGAGCTGTTAGAAAATCATGTAAAGCTTACACAGTAACAATTACAGATGAGGAAAGTAAAATTAAAACAAATAAGTTGAAAATAGAAGACATCCTTGTTTTAAAAGAATATGTTGATGTATTCCTAGAAGAAATTCCAGGATTACCTCCAAAAAGGGAATTGGATTTCACCATTGAACTAGTCCCAAGTGCAGTACCTAGCTCAAAGGCCCCTTATCGAATGAACATATTGGAAATTAATGAGTTAAAATCACAATTAAAAGAGTTAATTGACAAGAAGTATATTTGACCAAGTGTGTCTCCCTCGGGGGCACCTGTCATATTTGTTAAAAAGAAAGACGAAACTATGCGATTATGCATAGACTACCGTCAACTAAACAAGATGACTATCAAAAATCGATATCCATTGCCCCGCATAGATGATTTGTTTGATCAACTATGTGGAGCCACAGTATTTTTGAAGATAGATTTAAGGTTAGGATATCATCAAGTGAGGATTAAAGATGAAGACATCTTCAAAATAGCCTTTAGAACAAGATATGGTCATTACGAATTTGTCGTAATGCCATTCAGGCTTACTAACGCCCCAGCTATCTTTATGTGTTTAATGAACAACATAATGCATAAGTATTTAGATAATTTTGTGGTCATGTTTATCGACAACATTATAATCTATTAAAAAATTGAAGAAGAACATAAAGAACATCTAAAAATTGTTTTGCAAGAGTTGCGAGAACATCAACTCTTCGCAAATTTTAGTAAGTGTGACTTCTTCAAGGATAAGATTCAGTATTTAGGTCACGTAGTGACCAAGGAAGGAATTTCCGTAGATCCTGAAAAGATACGAGCAATTGAAGATTGGTCGGTTCCTAAAGATGTGACGGATGTTAGATCTTTCATGGGCATTACCGGTTACTATCGGAGGTTCACTGAAGGCTTTTCGAGGATAGAAAATCTGATAACCTCCTTGCAAAATAAAGGAAAGAAGTTCGACTAGAACCAGAAATGTGAAGAAAGCTTTAAGAAGTTAAAAACTTTATTAACCAGCGCACCTATTTTAAGAATAGCGGATCCTAATAAAGAATTTGTAGTGTGCACTGATGCCTGTAATGATGGCTTAGGTGGTGTTCTGACTCAAGAAGGGCATGTTATTGCCTATGAGTCTAGAAAGTTAAAAGTTCACGAAAATAATTATGCAACATATGATCTAGAACTAGCAGCTGTAATACACGCCTTAAAGATGTGGCGACATCACCTAATTGGCAGAAAATTTACTTTAATGACTGATAATAAAGGATTGAAATATCTTTTAGGTCATCCTAATTTAAATTCTAGGCAAGCTAGGTGGTTAGCTTTCTTGAGCGAGTATGATTTTGAAATCCAGCATATAAAAGGTAAAGAAATTAAAGTTGTTGATGCATTAGGTAGGAACGCAAGGCTGAATTTTGCAACAACAATCAGCACTTACATTTCAGACTTAGATGAACAGCTTAAAGAAGGAGTAAAACAAGATGAAATTTACCAGAAATTGTAAGCTAAATCTAAGGAAAACCCTACACAAAGCTTAATAAAAGATTACAGTTTAAATGAAAAAGAATTTTTACTATATAAAGATAAACTGTATGTACCTAAGGTCAAGCTGTTAATTCTGGATGAAATCCATAAAACACCATATTCAGGTCATCCAGGTTATCAAAAGACTATAACCATTCTAAGAAAAGAGTATTTTTGGCCAAATTTGAAAACTAAAGTAGCTGAATATATTGCAAGGTGTTTATAATGTCAACAGGTAAAAACTGAACACCAACACCCAACTGGTTTGCTACAGCCTTTGCCTATCCCTAACTGGAAATGGGAAGTGATTAGTCTATATTTTATTACTAGACTGCCTAGAAATCAAAATTAGAATGACTCTATTATGGTAGTGGTTGATAAGTTAAGCAAGGAAGCTCATTTTATACCTGCTAAAACTACTTACAAGGCTGCCAATATAGCTGATATTTTTCTAAAGCAGATTTTTCAATTACATGGAGTACCAAAAGTCATAATCTCAGACAGAGATCCTAAGCTTACAGGAAACTTTTGGAATTCCTTGTTTAAAGGATTAAATAC
The DNA here is from genome assembly GCA_001517045.1 of Pseudotsuga menziesii. Lineage (NCBI taxonomy): Eukaryota > Viridiplantae > Streptophyta > Pinopsida > Pinales > Pinaceae > Pseudotsuga > Pseudotsuga menziesii. The sequence goes on from LPNX010136783.1 coordinate 1,371,985, forward strand.
AACATTGAATTTCAGTACTTCTTTCCATCCTCAAACAGATGGACAGACTGAAAGGGTAAACCTGGTACTGGAAGATTTATTGAGAATGTATGTGAAGGATCATCCAGGTAACTGGGAGGACTATTTACATCTAGTGGAATTTGCATATAATAATAATTATCAGACATCAGCTAGATTTAGTCCATTTTAAATTTTATATGGACGAAAATGTAATACTCCTATCTCTTGGAGTAATCCAGTAGATAGAATGGTATTAGGTCCAGAATTGTTGAAAGAAATGGAGGAAATTGTGAAACAATTACAGGGAAATCTGAAAGTGGCAAGGGATCAGCAGAAGAGTCAAACAGACTTGAAAAGAACTCCAAGGGAGTTTCAGGTAGGTGAACATGTGTTCATCAAGGTAAGGCCTAAAAGGAGCTCTCTAAGACTGGGGAGTTGTGCAAAATTGGCACCTCGCTACTGTGGCCCATTTGAAATTCTGTCTAGGATTGGTCAAGTAGCTTATCAATTATTAATCACCTAACTTAAGAGTATATAATGTTTTTCACATTTCTGTTTTAAATAAATATGGTCATGATGCTACTCATGTTGTTAACTGGAATGTTGTACAGGTGGAACCAGAAGGAGAATTTCTGGTGGAACCGGACTGTATCCTTGGGAGGAGGGAAATTACACTTCGAAACTACACCATTGGACATGTGAAGGTGCAATGGAAGCACCTTAGTCTAGAGGAAGCCACCTGGGAATCGAAAAGTAAAATGCGAGATACATATCCATTTCTGTTCCAGGGGACTTCGAAGGATGAAGAATAAATAACATCGAGGATGATGTTATATTCTAAAGGGGTGTGTATGTCACATGCCCCAATTTTTTAAAATAATGTTATCTTATTTTTATTTGATTCCAAGACATTATGTTAACTTTAATGCTAAGTTGAAACTGATGACTCAACAGAGTCAAAAGATTTGGAATGTACTGCAGCTTGGGAGAGCTGTTAAAAAGAGTGTTACTGGTCAAGTTGGTGGAGGGAACTAGGTGGAGAGAAAAAATACAAGTGGCAGCATCCTTAAACACTTCCTATGTTGCAGGTGGCAACCTCCCTACATTTGGGGTCATGATCCCCCAAGAAAGTGGGATCAGAGCAGGTGGCTCAATTAATGACAATTAACCCAAAAAGACGTAGGCAATATTAATAAAAGTACCCAATGTAGAGAGCTGAGGCTGCTCATTCAAGGAGAAGAATCATTCAGGTGAATGCACTTCAAGGAATTCATTGGGAAAAGGAAATTGAAGGAAGGTGTTTGAGGGGTAAAATATAGGAAGTGGATCTAGTACAGCTTTGTAGCTGAAAGATCTTACTGCTGTATGTAGAGTTGGTATTGAGTCTCAGTAATGTTACTTTGTTGATTACTCCACCTAGTTCCAGCCAAGGAGACCAGAGTAGGATCGAGGGTCCTGAGAAGTCACTGTTTGAGTGCTCTCCAGGAGTTGGTAGGGAGGAACGGCCTCCCATTGCTGTTGTCATCCAGCTTTAAGAACATGTTCTACTACCTTTTTAATTTCTGAGTTAAAGTTTATATCTGTGTGTGAACAAATGATGAATGTTATAGGTTATGACGTAAACTATTGAGTGTGAAATATCTTAGTTGTTTAATGTTGAATCTATTCTTGGATGAAAAATAAATCCTACCTGTGTTTTTCCCCATCTGGATTAATCCAGATCATACTCTAGCACAAGTAGTGTATTTAAATGAATGAAGTATGATGTAAATATAAAACAAAATGTTTGTTTTGAATATTGAAATGTTTTCTTTCATTGGATAATTTTTTTCCAGAAGAAATATTACTCTGATCATAGAGTAGTTGACATATCTAAACTGTGTATGTTAGAATAGCAGAAAAGGAAAAATCATGTTATTTTACTAACAGTAGCATGTTTTAGTATGTGAATCATTCTTCTACACAGTACTTAATTCTGTAAACATTATATCTATATTCAAACAGAAGGAAAAGAAAATAGCAGTTGAATGCTTAATATTCAGGTTAAGTAAAAAGGCCATTACAGCTCTGTTAAGTTCATTTATTTTCCTAATAATGACAGCTATTTTATTTGCAACAATCTAAACTATAAGTAAGGATAGGTAACCTGATTTAATTCTAAATGATAAAACTAATTGATTTAATAATGTTAGCTAGGTTTATTTCATTTATGTTGATAATGTAAACAATTCATTTATCTTATTCAAACTACACTTTTGTAATTTCTAAAGTTACTAACCTGTCACCTAAGAAAAGATTCAATTTAAACAAATACTCTTATTTCAACGAATATAGAAACTAAGTTATTTGTTCCTACATAATTAATTTATTATCCTTATTACTTAACAATTTCTACTAATGTTCATATTTTATTAGGGTAATATAGGTACCGTATGTTTCTTTATAAATTAATTAGCTATAGCAATCATAATACTATAACAATGAGATATTATCTCATCTGTACACTTTACAAACAGACTAAGTGTAAGGTCAAATTAATATTTATGGAAATAATATTTACTTATGAACAAACTAAAATTTAATTGAACTAAACAAAAACATTTATAAAAAGTATTAACAGGGTCGAAACCCTCATAAGATAAAACAATATAAAATATAGTAATACATTACAATACCATATCTGATAGCATAAACCCTGTACATCAAAAGTATAAACAATATAATTAATTAAGTACAGATCCAAAGAATTTGGATTACTTAAATCTCTGAAGATACCAACTATAAACTAATTATTACAGTCCTATAAGGACAGAGGAAAATATTAAGGAAAGTATAAATACTCCTACTTATAATATATAGTTATTTAACATGTATTACTTAATTAACTTACAGAATAAAATAAAAATGTAATTGCTTACAGGGTTATTAACAGAACATAAACATGCTCGATTAACCGAGCTTAATAACAAATTTTATGATATAAGAAATAGTAGAACAAACAATAGTAATATATTTAAAAAAAGAGATAATTTAAAAACAGTAGATACATCTTTACATAGCTGAGTTAGGGTGAAACCCTAATGAACCAAAATTACATTTCAAGTATCAAAATAACCAAGTCTAAGCTCTAGACACATGCATCTTTGCATTTAAGGTTAGCAGAGAACGGCTTGACAGGCCTTACACCATTCTACGTTCCCGAAGTCAACCAAGTGAAGCATGCTGCGAACTATTGAAAGCCCACAATATATTAAGGGGTATAGTTAGTTTATGCAACATTATCAAAAGTTCCTCATGGATGTGGACTAATGCCACAACCTCCCACATTGTAAAGTATAGAATATACATTGAAAAATGGTTACAATTCTATCAAGTTTATGTCAACAATAAAATTATCAAACCCCGTAAACTTTACTCACGCCAAGTAAATTCTCATGCTAGATCATATCCTTGATATGTCATATAATTACTTTTCGAACTATTTATGTTTGAAAACTATGGTTCTAATCCATATAGTTTCTTATTATTTCATTTAGACTTGTTAATAATCTTTAATGGTTGTAATATCATAAATTGATAGTTTTTTATCCAAGCATGTTATGCATGAAAAACTTTAGTTCTTCGCTACTGATTAGCCCAATTGGTAGTATTGTAATAATGTAGTTACAATTGTCATTAAACCTCAAGCTATAAAAGCTAGGTTAATAAAATAAAGCCTTATTAATCACTGTGCATATTTAATTACAAATGTCACCAACATTTATGTTGTGACATGAATTTGTTTAAGGACATAGTTTTAGTTGGAACCGTAAACTATAAACCCTAGTTGTCTTTAACCCAAAACTACTACTAAATTTAAAGGCTTTATAAACAAGATGAATTGCATAAGTATAGTTAATTATCATAGAATTTAGATCAATGAGTGACAAATACTTGGACGATGTCTATAAATCTTATACTTAGTCAGTTCATCTAAGTTAATGTCTTTCGGGCTGTTTACTAACTACATGAAGTACTTAAGTTATTTCAGGATTAATTAATAATACAATCTTTGATATTGTCTAAGTACTTACAGAAAATGAGTAATCAATAAGCGCTTATACCAATATTATTAAGTCGATAATGTATTATACTGTTAAAGAAAACATTACAACATTATAGGATATGCACTATAGGTGAAGTTAGTTTACAACAAAAATTATAGATTGTAAACCAGAGAGATAATGACTGTCGCTAATTACCGTGAGGATAGAATCTTCTATATATGTATCTTTGGCATTTTAGATGGAAGAACAAACTATTTTATTTACCTCGTAGAAGCAAATAAATTTGGAACAGCATATATTTTACCGAGCTATTATTTTGCAACCAAAATATATCTGCATGCTTTATAAATATTGATAGGCAGTATTAGATCTTTCTTACCTGTAAACTTGTGAAGACAAGTAAACTATCTGTGTTAGCTTAAAATCTAAGTAAGCCCCAGAATCCAAGACAGTTCCACCTACTTGTTGCAAAGTAAAACTCATCAGCAAACTGAAAAAGAAATTATTCTATAAGTTGAACTTAACCATGTAATTAATCCAGGTTATGTATTAGCTAATCTGTTAACCAAATAACTTATAAATAATTGTAGTTTTTAGCAGACTGCATTATCATTAATTTTATGTATTTTCAAAATTTTAAATTTTTTGAAAAATTTGGGGTTTTGACAAAACTATGGATTCTCTTTAAGTTGCCATGCAAAACAGATGATTTCCTTAAACTAGATCTAGAATGTTTTATGAAATTTTTTAGGAACGAGATCTAGATTATGAGCCTTGAAATAATAGATCTATGTAAGTTTTAATTTAAGATAATAGCTGAATAATGACAAAGCTTGTAAACAAAGTAACCAGGTAAAAAAATTGATTTTTGAAAGAGGAAGAGAGAGAAAGAGTGCTAGAAGCCTGGGAATGTTGGGCTCTGGATTCTGCTTTGGTGGAACACCGAGGGACTATGTCCTCCAAAATATCATGAAGATGAGGAATATGCAAACTAGATCAACCCCTTGTACAAGTGAGATCACCTGCAACTTATAAATCCTTGCACAAACAGATGGCTAAAACATAGGTGCTGCTGGAAAAAGATAATTGGAAAGCATGCAATTAAACTTAAAATACATGCAACTCCAAGAGATATGAAACAAGTGAACAGTAAGAGCATAAATCAAACTAGAATAATCTCGTGCCCCAATAGGAGGGAGCTCTCTCCTTCAAGGCCAACAATTAACCAGCAGAAAGCAAAGATAAATAACACAGATTATACCTCATAAGCACTTGACAATCACCATCCACACATGAAGAGCATTACACCATAGATCTTTCCTCCGAAGCTTCTTTATTCCAAAATATTAAACAATACAATACAATAGTAACAAATTCTCAATCCAACTCTAACTAGCTTGGAAGAGGAAAACTGAGCTCTTCTAGCCCAGGGGGGTGCAATTCCCAAGGAGAGAGAGACTGTAGCTGCATATGGATTCAATATGGGCTTGATCTATGTCTAACTGAGCCTGATATGAGTCTCACTCAGTGCAACTATCAATGGAAGATTTGATATGACCTCAACCTGCTAACTGAAGCATCCACCAAAACTCATCCAGATGAGTCCACACGTGTGGAGGAGAGAGAGAGGGTGCAATTCCCAAGATTGCATGCAATAATGTACTCTATGTTCAACCTAGATAAGCTCCTTCTATCAAGGAATGGTCATATCCAGTCAATCCCAAGCCGATGAGACCGATCTCAGTCAAATCAGAGCAAATCCCAATGATTTAGGATTTTGAATTTTCTCCATTAATTTATTAATTTATTAATTAAAATAATCAATATTTGAGTTTTGGGGATTTTTTACCTCAGTGATGGACAAATCACTCAAAACTTAGAAAAAGTGGGTCTATGGGTTTACCTGGCGCTCTAATTTTGGAAATGATCATTCCCATGACTAAAACTGATTTTTGAGCCCACTTTTATTACAAAACCAATTTTTCCATTTAGACTATTAAAAAATAGCCTATGTTTTGGAAAAATTAAAACTTAAAAAAAAAATTAAAATTAAAAACTAGGGGGACTTAGACATGTTCATATGACTCGGCCATGATGCCTATCACATTTATACATTGACACAGAGACTCTAACAACCTCAATAGGCCTAAATGCCAAGCCAACCACCCCAACTTTGGAGGTATTGAGTGAAAAACTCAGAAATTATCGGTCATTTATTCAACAACGAATAATAACCAAGGGAAAAAACACCCTGGGCTGATCGAATTGACAAATAAAGTCTAAGAGATCGAGTCTTTTATAGACACTATCATGCTAGAACATTTTATTACAACTCCCCTATGGGGTATAAACATGTAATATAGTACAACAAGCACTTCCCAAAAGCACTTCTGAAGGTCTTCTGAAGTCCGAAAAAATCAGCTTTGTTCAGTTCACCAAGCTCACTTGATAAAAAACCACTAAGTACAACTTAGGTGGTAATAGCCCTATCATGGCCAAAACGACCCAACACAACCTACAACAACCCAAATCGTGGGGGAAGACAACCACTAAACCTAATCCGCATGTAGAGAGGACACACCACCTGCGTGGAGGTGAATCACATCCATACAGACCACAACGTGAAGGAAATTGCACCCATCAAAATCAGGAGAGGAAGACTCAACCAATCGTGGAATACATGCATGAGGACTGAGTGACCATGTGAGGATGGAAAGTTTCTCTTTTGTCGTGTGAGGAAAATATACACATCCCAAACCAAAATCGTGAATCCACACATACGAAAAATTGTGAAGGTCCAAAACAGCTCCCCAGCTCTCTAGGTGAGGAAAAAAAACAATGAAGAATGGGTCGTGGTCCCCCTTCCTCCCGCCCACGTGAGGGTGAAATGAGCTCCCTGGTGGAGTGTGCATGTGGGAAAGGACTGACAGTCCTGCCACACAATAACTGCCCCCAACTAACTCCATGGTATTTATTTGGTAGTTGAGACAAGAGTAAGACAAAAAGGTTGTTGAATGAGATAATGGATAAAGGGTGAGTAAGACAAAAGATAGGTGACAACTAAATGGGTTTATCAATTGACACTTGGCTTTTCCCCAATGGCCCCAAAGGTTAATTATTTCCCCCTCCTTATCCTTAGGAAAATCATTCCCTTTTCATTATGGTTGCATTGACATAGTTGGTTGGGGGGGTAATTAAATTGCATATTTACATGATGGTTTAAAATTATAATGTGTCGGCTAGCACAATATGCCATCGAAAACCATTTTAATCATCGGAACATAAAACGATAAATCGATGGTGGGGATTTTTCCTTTAGCTCCACACCACGATTAATTACAATATATACATCATATACATTTTTAATGCAAACAGGGTCAAAACCGGGGTGTTACATTCCCCTCCCCCTTCAATAGGAATGTCCTCAGTGCTTTACAAAATTGAACAAAATGCTACACTAATACCGCCTTAGTGTTCCACAAAATTGAACAAAAATGGATGTGCTAATCGCATGGCATCCTCCAGCTCCCACGTAGCCTCTTCAAGACCATAGTGCTCCCATTGCACCTTTACCTGCCCTATGGCTCAGTTATGGAGCATTGTGACCTTTGTGTCGAGGATGCGCATTGGCTCGATTTGGAACTCTCCCTCGGGTTCCACCTGAATCACATCCCAATTTATCACATGGTTAGGATCATGTACATATTTCTTAAGAAAAGAAACATGAGAAACATTTTGAGCTCTAGTGCTAGTAGGCAATGTAAGTCTATATGCAACTGGCCCTATTCTTTTAAGCACTTCAAATGACCCACAATATCTTGGTTCTTGGTGATAGCTTGGCACAACTTCCAAGCTTCAAGGAACTATTCTTTTCCCTCACTTTGAGGTAAACATGATCCCCAACACTGAACTCTCTGTTCACCCTATGCTTATATGCATAGCTTTTCTGTCTATCCTGGGCTGCTTTTAGATTCTGCCTAATGTTTACAACCTCTTGCTCCATCTCCTTTAGCAATTATGGACTAAGCACAACCCTATTCACTGGATTATCCCAAGTCACTGGTGTCCTACACCTTCTACCATACAAGGCTTCATATGGACTCATCCCTAAGGATTCATGCTATCCATTGTTATAATCAAACTCTACCAAGTGTAAGTAATCTTCCCACTTGGTTGGTTTTTCCATCACATACATATGAAGAATGTCTTCAAGCACTTGATTAACTCTCTCTATCTTCCCATCATTCTGAGGATGGTGTGCAGTGCTGAAGTTCAACTTTGTACCCAAATCTACAAACAACCCCTTCCAAAAATTGGAAGTGAACTTGACATCTCTATCAGAGAATCTTGCCTTAGGAAATCCATGCAATTTGAAAATCTCCTTCATGAAGATCGATCTTTGCAATGTCATCAGTCTTATGCGTAGACTTAACCGAAATAAAATGTGTTGCCTTTGTCAACTTGTCCACCACAACCATGATGGAATCATGTTGTCTCCAAGTCATTGGTAATCTTGTAATAAAATCCATGGAAATAACTTCCCATTTCCATTCTGGAATTGGCAAAGGATGCAACAAACCTGCAGGGTGTTGATGCTCAACCTTTACTTGCCAACATTTCATGCACCTTGAAATATATTCATCCATGTCCTTTTTCATTCCTGGCCAAAAGTACTGCTTTCTGGCTGTAGCAATTGTCTTCTGATATCCTGGGTGACCAGAATATGGAGCTTGATGGATTTCATCCATAACAACTATTATCAAATATGCTACATTTGGGATATAAATTTTGCCTTTATAAGTAAGAAGTCCATCTTCTTCTAATTTATATCCCTCATACCTCTTCTCAATACTTTGTTGCTGCAATTTGTCCTTTACTTGTTCATATAATTCATCTCTAGTAGTATGATTAACAAAATGTTGTCTCTAATATGATTGGCAAATACTAAGAGATGCCACATGCATTTCCTGCACCTTCCTGCTGAGCGCATCAACTACCTTATTCTCTTTTCCTTTTATGTGCTTGATTTTGAAATAAAACTCACATAAAAACTCCAACCATCTTGCTTTCCTAGCATTGAGAGTAGGCTAATCAAACAAATACTTCAAACCACAATGATCTGTCCTTAACTCAAATCTTCTTTCCATCAAGTAATGCCTCCACATCTTGAGAGCATGTACTATGGCTGCAAGTTCTAGATCATGAGTGGCATAGTTCTTCTCATGCTCCTTCATCTTTCTTGACTCGTAACATATCATATGGTTGTCTTTCATAAGGACTCCTCCAAGCCCTTTTCCGCATGCATTGGTACACACCACAAAATCTTTCTCTAGGTCTACAACTTTCAATACTGGTGCACTGGTGAGAAGATTCTTCAACTACTGGAATATTTCTTCACACCTTGATGTCCATTCAAACTTTATCCCCTTCTTTTGCAAAGAAATGATGGCATGTGCAACTTTGGAGAATCCTTCAATGAATATCCTGTAGTATCCTACAAGTCCCATAAAATATCTTACATCTATCACATTTCATGGAGTAGGCCAATTCATAATGGCTTTAATCTTTTCAGGGTCCAAAGATATACCCTCTTTTGAGATAATGTGACCCAAATACTGAATTCTATCTCTATAGAAGTCACACTTGCTCATCTTTGCATATAGCTGATGCTCCCTGAGAAATTGCAATGTCAATCTCAAATACTCTTCATGCTCTTCCTCATTCTTAGAATAAATAAGAATGTCATCAAGGAAAACAAGAACAAACTTGTCCAAATACCTGCTGAAGACACTATTCATAAGGCACATAAATGTAGCTGGTGCATTTGTGAGACCAAATGGTACCACTACAAACTCATAATGTCCATACCTTGTTCTGAAGGTTGTCTTATGAATGTCTTCATCCTTGATTCTCACTTGATGGTAACTAGACCTCAAGTCAATCTTGGAAAATACCTTTTCTCCTCTCATTTGATCAAAGAGGTGATCAATTCTAGGCAAAGGGTATGTGTTCTTCACAGTAACCTTGTTCAATTGTTTGTAATCAATACACAACCTAAGTGTACCATCTTTCTTATTTACAAATAGAACTGGTTCTCCCCACAGAGACACACTCGGCCTCATATAGTTCTTCTCCAACAACTCCTGTAGTTGCATCTTCAACTCTAGCATATTAGGTGTACTCATTTTCTAGGGTGTCTTGGACACTAGTGCTGCTCCTGGCACAAGTTCAATTGTGAAATCAATGTCCCTCTTTGGAGGAAGCCCTAGAATCTCATCAAGAAACACATCCCTAAATTCCTGTAACACTTGATAGTCCTCCAACCTAGGAGTTTCATCCTCTGTCGCCTCCAAAATATGAACTGCATACAACTGGAAACCATTCCTACAGAACTTCTTCAACTGCATTGCTGAAATCTGCCTTACAAATATCACCTTTGGAATGCCTCTTACCACTACTGGGTTCCCTTCTTCATCCATGCATTCGAAAGTCTTATTTTAATAGTCAAGCTTCATGCTGTGAGCTTCTAACCAATCCATTCCAATGAGAACATCATAGGAACCAAGTGGTAGAAAATTTAGATCTACACAAGTGACCAATCCATTAATGACCAATGGACATTTCTCTACCACTTCACTAACCTTTCTCTTAGTTCCAGTAGCTAGCTGAACTAACCATGATTTTCTATGCTTTACTTTCTTAAAAGAACTAATCTCCACTACTCTAGGAGTAATGTACTTGTGAGTAGAACTAGGGTCAATCAAAATAGAAATATATTGCTTAACAATCTTACCTGCAACTTCAACCATAGTTGACTGGTGATCTTCCTAGCGGTCCTCCAGTGCTACATAAATCCTAGGGACGGCCCTTACTACTTGACCCACTGTTTCTGATTCTTGAATGTTGTAAGATAGCCTTGAACTCTCATTCTCGAGTGGAAAATTCCTACGCATGTGGGGTCCTCCACATTTCCAACATTGGAGAGGTTCTCTACTCTATTGTGGATCTCTAGGCTTTTCTCCCATCGCTCTGGCTGGCTACTTCTCATCTTGTGATGGTTGCTTCTGCTGATTCCTCAAGTTAGAAGGTTTGAAACCTTTCTTCCTTTGGTCAAACTTCACATTCTTCTTGTCCTTCCATGTCTTATGATAATTAGGTTTACCTTTGCTTTGTTCATAACAACAATTAGCTTTCCTCATTGCTTCTTCAAGAGTTCTAGATTTATAAAATTCAATTCTGTCTTTGTAAGACTGAGGCAATCCACTCAGGAAATGCTGGATATTTACTTTCTCATCTTTGATATACCTGAAATACCTCAATAGTTCCAAGAAATTATTGGCATACTCTTCCATGGTATTTTGTCCCAATCTCAGCTCATGGAATTCTTTAATATTATCATCATAGTACCTATCAGAGAGGTACTTCTGCTTGAAGTATTTCTTGAATTATTTCCACACAATTCTTATTTCATTAACCTTCTTTACTTGCCTGTGGTGTTCCCACCATACGGATGCTCTTCCAGTCAAATTGAATATAGCTACTCTTGCCTTCATATTTCCAGAGTAGTCTTGGACTTGGAAATATTTCCTCATCCCAAGAAGCCAAGCCTTGGCTTCTTGACCAGTCTTGACCTCACCATTAAAAGTAGGAGGCCTTGCCTTTTTGAATTCATCTCGTGAATTGTTCTTGTAACGTATCCTCCTCTTATTCCTACAAGATGGAGAGATTAAATCCCCAATGGCTTTTTCAGAATTAGATGACCCACTAGTAGCCCATTCTAGAGTATTCCTCCTATCCCTGGAAGCCCTCCTGGAAACATGGGACCTTTTACAGGAATCTCTCCTGGCGCTACTCTTGCTTCTTTCTGGATTAGTTTTCTGATGCCCAAAGTTTATATGTCCCCGGATGTCTGTCGAACTCTGCAGTATAGCTGCATTTATCTGATTTTGATCTTCTTGAGCCTTAAGCATCCTTTCATTGTCTTCTATGCAACTTTTCAAATCCACCCTTAGGATCCTCATGGTGGCTACAAAATTTGGGGGAGTATCTTGAAATCTTCTCCCATTGGACTTTGTCTTGTCATTTCCAACTCTGGCATTTTCTCCCATATCATCTTGCTCAAACTCATAGGGGTCCCATGCATCGTTCATGTCATCAATCATCATCTTGTCCCAACCAAGAATGAATTTTTGAAAACTTCTCTATGCGGAATGCTGCCTCTGAAGGTGACTATAATTCTGCACAATGTGTTAATAAACACAAGTGTTAGCTGCATAACAATACCATGAATTCATAATTACTTACTTGCATTTGGACAATACTATATTGACAACTTTTTCAAAACATAGAGGGACGACGAGGGTCAAGAGGGCTTACCCCCTTGTGGCTTCTACCACTGTAGGGTGGGTCGAGGGCAACGCCCTTGTTTTTTTTTTGTAAATATTTGATTTTTGCGCAATCTAGCGCATAAGATCGTTGCCATTTTTCACCTTTTCAGCATCTGTAATTCCACTGAAAAAACTCCTAAAATCTGCTGAAAAATCCTACTAAAAAACTCAAATTTTTTTCATCTGATAAAATCCCCTCCCAATAAGCCATCCGATGTATCAGGTCACTTGTTGACAATTCTTCCAATGCCTCAGCAAACGGATATTCATTTGTCATCCAACGCCATATTGGGTCGATATTCATCTATCTTCCGATGCCTCGGTGGATAGATCTTCATTTGTCATCCGACGCCATATCGGCTCGATCTTCATCTGTCTTCCGACACACATCGGATTGATCTTCATCTATCTTCCGACACACATCGAATTGATCTTCATTTGTCATATGACGCCATATTGGGTTGATCTTCATCTGTCTTCTAATGCACATCGGATCGATCTTCCTTTGTCTTCCGATGCACATTGGGTCGATCTTCCTTTGTCTTCTGATGTACATCGACTCAATCTTCCTTTGTCTTCCTATGCACATCAGCTCGATCTTCCTTTTTCTTTTGATGCACATCGACTCGATCTTCCTCTTTCCGCTGCCATGTTAGCTCCCTTCTAGCGATCCTTGCCGACACCTAGGCTCCGCCTAGACGAGACCTTTAGCTCCTCTCAGCTGAGACCTTCGGCTCCACCTAGCCAAGACCTTTGTCTCCTCCTAGCTGAGACCTTCAGCTCCTCCTAGCAAAGACCTTTGGCTCCTCCCAACCAAGACCATCGGCAAAATTTCAAACTTAGATAATTTTGAAAATTTTCTCTCGGCTTGGTTTCTTTGTCGGATGGACTCAACTTAAGTCCTTCAACGTATCGGATGGACTTCTGCCTAAGTTATTCGACGTATCGGATGGACTTCATCTTAAGTCATCCAATGCATCAGATGGACTTCAGCCTAAGTCACCCGATATTTTCCATACTTAGAATATTTTGAAATTCTCTCTGTTTTTCACATTTTTCCTTTGTTGGGCAGCAGGTAACCTGCCTATGTCACTGCTTCTTCATGGCCCATTGAGGCGCATGCTACAACGTGTGCCCTGATACCACACTAATGTCCCTGACCCTCCGACCGGTGAAGAGGATGCTACCATTGCTGCTATATACCCGAGAAACTAACCCCATGAACATACACATAAAAATTGAAATGCTTTGAACTAAAACATGCATACATTATTCCCATACATCGGAAGAAAAACCATACATTCAATCATTTAGCATGTTCAATGTAATCCATTATCAAATGTAATTGCAAGGATTTAAACACAAGAATACTTATCTTATGAAGAAGGATTCCCGCAACCAACTATGTCACTGTAACATTCCACCCAACCATAGGCCATTGGGATCCTTAATCTCTCAGCCACACTGCCACCCTCGAGCTGGGCATGATTCCCCAAGGAATAAGGAAACTAAGCAGGATCACACATAGCCAAAGATATGTCAAAATTCAGTCAAGCCAACACGGTTGGGTTTATCAAACTGAGAGTACACAACAACACATAAAGAAGCCAATAAGTTGGGTTTATCAAGTTATCAGGATATGGAAGCACTGTCTGCTAAGGTAGTGGGCTCATTGAAGAGATGATGATGCCTACACTGGAACTAGATGGACTCCTAAGACATCCACACACACCAAACACAAGGAATCATTACCTTCTCTATTGCACAGTCCCTCAGGACATGACTTCCCTTCCAGTGCTATTCAGGGGGTGTAGAGAAGAGATTCAACCCTCTAGTTCTATCTATGAGGCTCTTGTAAAACACTAGGTTTTCCATGCATACTCCTTTCCACCTCTACCCAGTCCAAAGAAAAATCCACTATGCACACACCACAAAACAACAACATGGGATTGGAAGGATGAACACCACTCCACAGAGCAAAATTGGAATAACAAGAATGTTTAATGCACAGCCCAGACTGGGCAATTGACTCCCAAATTCATTTATGGCCCTATCATAGCCAAAACGACCCAACACAACCTACAACAACCCAAATCGTGGGGGAATACAACCAACCACTAATCCTCAGGCACATGAGGAGAGGACACACCACCTGCATGGACATGAATTACATCCACATAGACCACAACGTGAAGGAAATTGCACCCATCAAAATCGAGAGAGGAAGATTGAACCAGTCGTGGTATGCATGCATGAGGACTGAGTGACCATGTGAGGATGGAAAAATTATCTTTTCCCGCATGAGGAAAATATACACAGCCGAAACCAAAATTGTGAATCCACACACAGGAAAAATCGTGAAGGTCCAAAACGGCTCCCCAGTTCTCTACGTGAGGAAAAAAATACAATGAAGAATGGGTCATGGTCCCCCTTCCTCCTTCCCATGTGAGGGTGAAATGATCTCCCTGGTGTACTATGCGTGTGGGAAAGGACCGACTGTCCTACTGCACACCACTTCCCATGCAATAACTGCCCCCAACTAACTCCATAGTATTTAATTTGTTAGTTCAGACAAGAGTAAGACAAAAAGGTTGTTGAATGAGACAATGGATAAAGGGTGAGTAAGACAAAAGATAGGTGAAAACTAAATGGGTTTATTAATTGACACTTAGCTTTTCCCCAATTGCCCCAAAGGTTAATTATTTCCCCCTCTTTATCCTTAGGAAAATCATGCCCTTTTCATTATGGTTGCATTGGCATAGCNGAAACATAACGATAAATTGATGGTGGGGCTTTTTCCTTTAGCTCCACACCATGATTATTTACAATATATACATCATATACATTTTTAATGCAAACGGGGTCAAAACCAGGGTGTTACAACTTCTTTTATGCCTTCACATTTTATGCAACTTTTCTTTATTTTAAAATGTTTCCTTTTTTTTATTTCCATCTTTAGATGCTTTCCCCTTTCTTCCTTGTTTTGTAAAATTTATCTTGGTAAAACCTTATCTCCTAATGTGCCCTCATGACCCTTTATCTTCTTTATTTAAAATAAAAACTTATTCATAAAAAACAATTTATTTATTTGCAAAATTTTGCGAAATAATAATTGCTACTACTAATTAATTGCCTTGTTACAAAATTTAATGCCAAGAATGTGGATTTTTCTCCTTAACCCAAAGGGATTGAATGAGTTAATAAGTTCATACATATGCATCCATAATGGGACATGATAGGTCTTGATTTTGTTGTGCTTTTCCTCGAGTGTTATAGGGATGTTGAAGTACATAAATTGTTTCTGGGTTGTCCTCTTCATCATAGCTTGGAAGTTCTGAAAAATGATTAAGGGAATGGGTATTTGGATCTTTTGGCACATTTTTCATCTTGTTCATTATTTTTAGTGAAATTACTATCTATATTTTTAGAAGGGGGTTGTATCCCTCTAAGTAAATATTTAAGTACAAATACTACATCATTAGTGTTCATCCATTCAGAGGGAGGCATTCGTTAATTAGTGGGTCATTGACAGGGACTCTTATATTAGGGATATCTCAAATAGACTCCTCTATTTGATGGGCCTTAATTTTCATTTTTATTCAGGTCTACTACTTCATTGGATACCTTTTTTATAACCTTTTGAAGGTTTTCAAAATCAAAAGAACTTTTTTCTTTCTTTAGAGGATTATTTTTAGTTTTAGGGCCAGTTTTCTTCCAATAAGTACTTGGTTGATCAGTATTAATATCAAGACTATATTTAAATATTAACATGTCTTTCTCTACCAAGATAGATTCATCAAAAACTTCTTGTAGAGTTAGTTTATGTGATCATTTTACCCACGTGAATAAAGGAGTTTGAAGGGCTTTTACATAATACACCACAAGAAGGATTTCAGTAGGCATATATTTGGTTGGGATTTTGTTTTTAAGTGTTAAAAATATTTTATTTAAGTCCTTTATTCGTTCTTTATTATGCATCTTCATAGTAGATAACCCCATTACTAGGTCTTCTGATGTTTTGTCATCACCGAATTTTTCCAAAAATAGCTTATCAAATTGGTTCCATGAATGTATAGTTTGCGGTTGGAAAAAAAGTACCAGGTTGAAACTTTACCCTCAAAGGTGTAAGGAGACAACCAAAACAACAAGTCTTCATGCATCACATTATTTAAGAATATTTTCAGCATAAATTTATTTATGTGATCATCTGTTGGTTTCCTATCATCAAGATCAAATTTAGGTAAAAACAATTTCAGGGTATTTTGGAAATGGATGTTGTACACCGGGTACTAATACGAAATCTTGATTGAGCCATGATATGTTCAAATTGTGAGCTGTTTGGTGGTGATTTTATTCTTCCTCAAATTATTCTAATGAACTTTCAGTACAGTGGTCAGAATAACTACTGTCAATATTATTTCGGGGAGGAGAAATAGGAAGGGAATCAAGTGAAGACATTGGTTGAACTAGCCTTCCTAATTCTCAATTAAGCTCTATATTAAGAAAGAATGGAATATTCCCAAATAAAGAAAAAACTAGGATTTGTAGTGAAATCAGACTCTGTCTTCCCCATTAAAATTCCATGCAAGGATTGTGCTGGAATATCTTCTCGACAAGGATTTTGTAACTCAGGATTGATCGCAAAGCTCATGATGTATTGATCAGAACCTTGAACATAAGCCATAAAATGGCAAATGAATTGTTCGTTTATGGATTGGGTTTTGGTAATTATTTCCTAGGTTGTTTCTAAAATGTATTGAATTTTCTCTATGAAGAAACACAATGATGAGTCTTGAGGCGCGGGTGTGAGAAAATAGGAAAACCCTACTGTATTAGTAGAATGTGAAGGTGGGTTTGAAATAGATTATGGATTTAAAGTTGCAGTAGAGGTGGATGTGAGGGTGGGTTTGAATTAGATTATGGTTGTGAAGTTCCAGTAGAGGTGGATGTGAGGGTGGGTTTGAATTAGATTATGGTTGTGAAGTTCCAGTAGAGGTGGATGTGACTAGTGGGTTCAAATGACTACGAGTAGCAACCAGGGAATGAGGATCCATTTTCATCTTATGCCTTGAAGCCATTAATTTGTTATAGATCCTCCTTCTAGAATAATTTTTTGATGTCTAAAATTGGTTCAAACGCTAGTGCAAAGGAAAGTGATCTAATCCGAGAACTTCAGGAAATTCCCACAGGAATTCTCCTATTTCCAAGTCAATTTGTATGACCACTTCTGATGGATACAATCCTTCGTTGGATTTATGATTTTCTACTCTTGAGGAGAATTATGGTTTGTGCAATTGTTTTTATCAATAACCTTAAAGGGAACAAGTTTTCTTTAGATAGATTTGGTAAGTGGATCCTAACACGAAACCTACTAAGAGATTGGTAAAAAGAATGTTTTTTTTTTAAAGTAATAAGAAAGTGAAATTAGTATCTCAATATGCCAAAGGATCCATAAGATAAAACATCATTACTAAGACATATGAAAAAATTCATGTGAATTAGTAACATCAATTCATAGTAACAGAAAAAATATAAAATGATTATTTAACCTTTGGAATCAATAACATATGAAATCAATATGTTTTGGTGAAGGAAAAAAAGTAACAAAGAAGAAATTTATTCATAAATTGTTGAATCATCCCATACAAAACAATTGTTCCATCTGTCATTACCCAGCTTGGAAAAAATTACATACTTGGTTATAGCGGAACAAATAGTTCATACAAGCTTTGGTGCAAGAAATTCCAGCAGTCACTCTTTAGCATATCCCCCCTACATTTATAAAAGTGAAAAGGTTTAAATAAATAAAATCATAGATCCACAAACTAAGGAAAATTTTTAGGATCATAGTCATAAACCACTACTACCTACCCTACCCATAATCAGTAACAAAATCTTGTTAGGATTCTATAATCCTCCCTTGTCCATATATAGTCTATTAGATCATTTTTCCTAACTTAGGAGTCTTTTTCTTGAGTTTGACACCACCATGATATAGGTGCCACTGGTGCCATTGATTCCATTGGTGCCTCCAGTTCCATTGGTGCCACCGGTACCAATCACTAGAGTGTGGGGAACACATATAGAGTTTAACTTCCACTTACTACATGTTCATGTATTAGTTAATGTGCCTCTGAGACAAAGCCCTACATTTTAGGAGATTCTCTACCACTAGCATCCTCCATCTGTTAGTTGTTATAGGTAGGTAGTTATTCTAATGTAACCTTTAGTTACTTTTAGTTAGATGTCTTTCAGTTGAGTTAGCACTAGTATTTCATTGTTGCATGGGAGTAGGCACCATTTCTCACCTACCTCATCAGCTTAACTGGTTTAACTAATTGATAGACCAAATTAGACATGTGGAGTTAGACTAGTGAGCTCTGATAGTTATTTAGAAACTTATAGTTATCCAGTCAGTCAGGATTGAGTTGGTATATTCGAATATTATCCACATGATTTGAATTATACTTTATGTAATACTGTTGTATACTGTTGGAAATAACGAATATTAAAGTTGTAATTTACTGATCAATTCTAATCGATTTTATCTAAACTTTGTCTTGTTTAATGTACATTGTTCTTACTATTCCACTGCACAATTATACCTTTCAATTGCTCTCATTTCATGAATATCAATGGTTCAATAATTCAAACATGGTATCAGAGCCTTGTTCAGGCTAGCAGCAAGTCTGTCCGATCTCCATTATACACTAGAAGCAACTGGGTTTCCACATAATTCTTGCAATTTGTGTCGTTCTAACTATGGAATAGTCGAGAGAAATATCCGCAGGTGTGATAGAACCTAATAAACTGTACATGTCAAGGTGGAAGGCTTAAAAATGACATGATTGTAAATTGATTTTGGTTTTTGCAGTGTTACTTGTAGGTACCTACGTAGCTTGTGGATAAATTGATTGTTCAATAGGAATATTGATGGATTCTTCAGCTCTTGTACACCGCATCCTTACACCCTTCAACTATATTGATTGGAGGGAAGATATGGAGGTCTCCTTGCGCAATATTGTCTTATTTAGGATTACAATGGACAGAGAAATAGAGTCCCATCACCCTACTGAGAAAAAAAATTCTTGAATCAGTTGGATGAAACCTTTGGCTTCCTATGCACTCATATATCCCGTGATATTTTGTTCCACCTTGAGGGACTAAGGAATCCGAAGGAATATTGGGAAATATTGAATCTTTGTTTGGAAAACAAGATGATATTCGAGGGAATATATTGGAGAATGAGCTCATTGCATTGCAGCCCAGCAGTTTCAAAACTATTCATCTTTTTTTCACAAAATTCAAGTCACTCGCATTGGAATGTAAACAATTGGGAATAGATAGGAAATATGAGAAACTGGTTCTATCAATATTGATCAAGCTTGGACTATAGTACTCTGTCTTTGTATCTACTTTCTATTCCACAAGAGATTCCATCCCCAATTGGAAGATGCCTTCTCTAGATTCTTTTGTTGAGTCCTTAATACAAAAGCAGGATAAGTTGGCTCAAATGGGAGTGTTTCAAACCTATAAGAATCAATCTCTTCTGATGTCAGACTCAAACAATGCGCAATACATAGTTAAGCACAAGGGGAAGTATCCCAACTCAACTGATTGGAAGCTAAAAGAGAATCATAGATCTTCTGATGGAGCCTCAGGTTCCAAAAAAGAGAATACTAAGTGTCCATACTGTATGAGAGGCTTTCATCAAGAAATCTAGTGCATGAAGAAGACCCTCGACTAGTTGATAGCACTCCTTGAACAAAACAATATTGCAGTTCCATAAGGTGCAGAGATGTCTGATGCTAGAGAGAATACTGAAGAATATGAGAGGTTCATTTATTTGAAAGCAGGAATCACTCTGTAAAAGGATTACTTGATAGATAATGGAGAATCCAACCACATGGTTTGCTCAGGGAATCCTTCACCACTCTCACTTTATCAGGACGACCTACCACTCAAATGAGAGATGACTCCCAAATCCCACCTGCTGGGAGTGGTTCTATTAAAATCCAACATGATCAGTTCAATAATGTACTCTATGTGCCCTCTCCTGAAACAAATAAAGTTGTTCAATATGAAGAAGAAGCAGAATATTCAACACAGTCGATTCGAATTGAAGAAAGTCTCCTTGGAGTGACTCCTTCTCCTACTGCTCCAGAAATTTATGAGATCACTAATATATCATATTCTCATATAAATGATCCAGAATAAGACATTTGAATATTTTTTATTGAAGAAAAACTCTCCTTCAATTCTATGCAAACATTCTCCACTGATTCTTCTAGTTTAAATTCTATGAAAAGTTTTCCATTGATTGTTTCAGAAAATGAAGAGGAATTTGATTTTTCTCTCTCTCTAATGTTCTTTCTGTTGTGTAGAAAGTAATAATTTGGATATTTTCAAAGAAATATCAGGTTTTAGGATTTTTCCATTCATTCTCTTTGATATAGAGCTTCCGGCAAATTTCTACATGATTGCATGCACCAATACTCAGAATTTTGTTCAAGAAGGAGAAAATTGTGCATTTACCATTTCGGTGGGGAACTTGGAACGTTTGTTCCATACTCTTGGATCTAATATGACCTTATTTGGTTCAATTGTTAAGTTTCAATATCCTCGAGTCATGCTTGTAGTTGTTCTCATCAATTTTGGTGTGAAAAATCAAGTACTCCAAGTCTCTTTCAAAATTGTTGTTGGGGATTTGATGTCAATTTTATCTCATGAGTTTGCTGATATTATATTTTGTGAATCATTGGTTATTTTTAATGTCATTGGTTATTCTGATATTCTATTCTGTGAATCATTCTCTCTCCATAGTCCCGAGGCTTCTCTAGCTTTCTACTTCATCACATGCTCCTCTCCTCATGAAACTAGTAAATATGGAGACGTTCTGCATTCACCTGGACACTTTCTCCTAACACTTGGAAATGATTTTACGTTACATGGTTTGATGTTAAAGGTTGCAATATATCATTTTATTGGGTTTTCCTCACATGGTTCAAATTCTCAAGAACTTTTTCTCTCTCATCATTTGATATCATTTGCTCTACATGGGTCTAGTTTTCATCTTACAGTTGCCTATATTCCTGATTTAGTTGAGCATATTCTTATTCTTACAAAGAGGAAAATTCTTCCAGACATAATCATTAGTTTGGAGAGTTTCACATGCACAGTCTCAGGATGTTGTTGCATAGAAGAACCAAGATACTACATTTGTTGTTGCATAATGCTGCAAATTGCAGCAAAATTTATACACATTATTACCAAAGATGAAAAGTGTCTCTTAAGTATATCTTGTTTTCCTGATTCACTACTTATATTAAGGGGGGGTTCCCCTAAGTTTTTCCTCATTTTCCTTGGTTTATTAACAAACTTTTAATTATTTTAGACTGTAATGGGTGACTTTTGGCCTAGTTGGCAAGGCCCAAAGTTGTCCAAGTTAGGATTAAGGGGGGGTGTTAGGATTCTATAATCCTCCCTTGTCCATATATAGTCTATTAGATCATGTTTCCTAACTTAGGAGTATTTTACTTTACTTTGGTTCCACCATGATATTTGTTCCACTGGTGCCATTGGTACCATTGGTTTCACTGTTGCCATTGGTTCCATTGGTTTCACTATTGCCATTGGTTCCATTGGTGCCACAGGTACCAACCATTAGAGTGTGGGGAACACATATAGAGGTTAACTTCCACTTATTGCATGTTCATGCATCAGTTAATGTGCCTCTGAGACCAATCCCTAAATTTTAGGAGCCACTCTGAGTGCCACCAGCAGCCTCAATCAGTTGGTTGTGGTAGGTAGGTAGTTATACTAAGTTAACCTCCAGTTACATTCAGTTAGATGTATTTTAGTTGAGTTAGTGCCATTCTTTCATGGCTGCATGGGATTAGGCACCATTTCTCACCTACCTCATCATTTTAACTAGTTTAACTTATTGATAGACTAAATTAGACATGTGTAGTTAGACTAGTCAGCTCCCATAGTTATTTAGACACATCTAGTCAGCTAGTCAAGTAGGATTGAGTTAGTAGATTCAAATCTTATCCACATGATTTGAATTCTCCTTTATGTAACACTTTTGTATACTTATGGAATTAAGGAATATTAATGTTGTAATTTACTGATCAATTCTTATCAGTTTTCTCTAAAATTTGTCTTGTTCAATGTACATTGTTCTTATTATTCCATTGCAAAATTATACCTTTCAATTGCTCTCATTTCTTGTAGATAAATGGTTCAATAATTCAAACAAATCATTCCATCTAGAGTAACCATTACACATATCGGTGATATTTGTGTAGTTGGCATGCTCCAACTATAGTTGATATTTATATAAGAGAGACTTGGTCTTATTGGACTGAATCTTTGACTAGCTATCTAAAAACTCTTGTAAAGTAAATCTAAGTTGAGATTGAGTTGATATAAATAGCTTGAGTGAAGAGATATCTATTTCAAGGAAATTTTGAATTATATTTACTGATATATCTCTTTGTTCTTATACTTTAGCTACATTTAAGATAGTTGATTAGATTATACTACTTCATAAAAGGTTGGCACGACCAAAGTTTCCATGTAGTCATCCATAAGCATCCACTACCTACCACATATTTTTTTACCTTTCTTGATTATATGATCAACACTTTCATAAATAGCTTCCCAATATTTTATTGATATTCAGACTCTCATAAGTTTCATGCAATCTAGGCGAGGTGAATCCTGGGGAATATTCTTTAGGTGTTTCTTCCATTCATACAATTGTTCATAAGGTGAATCAACCTTCTTCTTCTTATTTATGAGATCATCCAAGAGGTATAATTGATTTTCATCTTAGGATTTAAATGAGCATCATAATTTAATACTTGAGAGAAAATAACATAAGCATTAATCCAATCAACCTTAAAATGAGATAGACACCAAGTGTACCCTGAAAATCCAAAAGGGGAGAAACCAGCAAATAAAGATCTTCATTACGTGGCCAAAATCATCCAATCGAGCCAAGCAAGCTAGCCACTCCTCACCCCCAAGACATTTTACAATGACGTCTCCTCAAGCATTATAAATACTTCCTTACATGCAATACCATGGGTTAATATGATGGACACCCAAAATACCATTGGCCATTAAATACCATGGGCCCAAAAACATATGCTAGACCTAAAACAACTTTGACTCATTCCCAAGTCAAGGTTAAATCTAACAATCCCCCCTTTAAACTTAACTTGGAGTAAACACCAACCCCCCTCAAATTTTTACTGAGGAATCTCACATACACCCCCTATCACCTAGGTATATCTCTCGACTTTACCGGTGAGTTACCAGGGCTATGCATGCCTTACCAAGTCTTACATCCATATGCCCATATACATGCAAACCACTCCATCATTTTTGTTTTCATGTGTCTTCATGGTGAATACACCATCACCATAGGTTGTTGCATCCTCTCTCTTTTCCATGCTCACTTTCTTG
This sequence comes from Pseudotsuga menziesii, assembly GCA_001517045.1. Lineage (NCBI taxonomy): Eukaryota > Viridiplantae > Streptophyta > Pinopsida > Pinales > Pinaceae > Pseudotsuga > Pseudotsuga menziesii. The sequence goes on from LPNX010136783.1 coordinate 1,395,893, forward strand.
CTCGTCTACATGCTCATTTTTTGTAGAGTGTCAATTACCACCGAACATGTACCCCATAATTAATTCAAAACTAAGTGCAACACAATAAGAACAACTATATTCCAAACCATGGATCATGGCTCTAATACTAGTTATTAGGATTTTAACGAGCGTAATACAATAATATGAGAGAGAGAAAATCCACATAACAACACATTTAAGATAGACACACAATATAATATACAAGAAACAATTAAATATGTACACACAATATTTATGTGGAAAACCAAAAATCGGGAAAAACCACCATAATAGATATATTATCTCCCTTGGCCTAAACTAGCCAAGTCAGGCCAAGTGAGATAGCCACCACTCACCTTTAGGCCACTCTACAATGGATCCCCCTCAATCCTTATAAATACTTCCTTAGATGCAATACCATGGGTCATCAAATACAATTGGCAACAAATACTATGGTATATAATAAATCATGTTCCCAAACCATGTCCTAGATCTCAACCACCTTTGACTCATTCCCGAGTCAAGGTTAACCCTAACAATCCCCCATTTAAACTTCACTTGGAGTAAACACCAACCCCCCTCATAGTTTTACCAAGGAATCTCACATACACTCTCTGTCTCCTAGGTCTATCTCCTAACTTTATGAGTGTGTTACGACGGGTATGCATGCCTTACCATGTCTTACATCCATATGCCCTTTTACATGCAAACTGATCCATTAATTTTTTTCATGTGTCTTCATGGTGACTACACCATCACCATTCCTTGTTAAATATTTTCTCTTTTCCATTTTCCTTTTGAACTTGCATCCAACCTTATCATTGATTTCCATATAAAAAGAATCCATCTACTGGATTACATGGGCCCTGAGCCACTGCAACCACCAGTTCTCTAGGAATTATATTCACATACATGTCTCATCAATATTGGTCCCATATCTGAGATTAAACCATCTCACATTCCTCCCCCAATCGAAGACTTAACCTCATTGATTCACATCAAGCTAGGATACAAGTACACCTTCCACCCTCATACCTACCCAATGGTTCATTCTACACTTGATGCAACATCCCTTCTCTTTGCATAAGAGGGATACCTTATGCTTCTAGCACCTGGGGAAATCAACTTTTAACAAGGAACCAAAAATGTTACAGTGTTGGATACCACTGAACATGCACCCCACAATTAATTCAAAAAACTAAGTACAACACAACGAGCACAACTATATGCCAAACCATGGCTCTGATACCATTTCTTAGGATTTAAACAAACATAATCACTCATATTTTAGATAAAATAAAATAATCATCAATCCAATCAACCATAACATGATATAGACACAAGTTTACACCGAAAATCCTAAAGGGGATAAACCAGCCAATAAAGATCTTTATTACATGGCCAAAATCATCCAACCGGGTGAAGCGAACTAGCCACTGCTCACCTCCAAGACACATTATGTTGGAACATAATTCCCATCTAGACCTTGGTTAACAATCTTTGCATAAGGTTCCAAGTGTTTAGTGTAAGACGTTCCATGTGAAAATGGTTCTAGTTCCTAGTCTAGTGTCTTGAATCCTAGTTTGTCCACATTTAACCCACTTGTACTAGTGTGTATGCCATAAAATCTTATTTTTCCACTTACCCACTATTTTCCTTGTTCTATGGACTCAATACTCCCCTCTATGCTTCATTTATTGGGTAGTGATTTCATTTCCCTATTTTAAGGACAATGAGTGTGCCCTCTTGAGGATTTGGTCAATTTGCTCATTAATGGTCCAAAACCAACCCACTAAACCACCTCTAGCATCCTCATGATGGTTCATTTCACACTTGTTGACTATCCTAACCACTTGATGGTCCATCTAGGTTCATTTCACCTAATTATGTCCACTACTTGGAGTTACACTTGGCACAATGTCATAGATTGGGGGAATTAGTCAAGATAAGCTAGCATTAATGTGAGCTATGCATATGGTTTGTTGGACCCATGGTATTTTCCAAAGGTATTGCATGTAATAATGCCTATATATTGTATTGTGTTTTTTCTCAATAAGAATAATGGAATATCAATCCACTTTAGTGTTTTACTCTTATGTTCTACTTAATATTTTCTTCATATTTCTTCTATTTTTCTCTCTTTCCCCTTGGTAAATTCTAAGTGAAGACTTCTATATTGAATATAGCTCTAGGATTGGATATGCACATGACTCAGAAATTTCATTGTGATTTTTTGCAACCCAAATTTTACATGGATCAGAGCCTATGGGGTTATAGTCTTGCTTACAAAATAGATTTCCAAGTTTTGTTTGCAATTTCCTACAATAGCTTCATGGATTGAATTTCTTATAGAGTTATTTAAAATGAAGAAGAAGAAGTAGATAAATATTCAACAAATGATCCAAATCAATTTTCTTCCTCTGTTTCTTTCTTTCTTTTCCAAGAAGCTATTTTCATAAAGGTAGCATACGAGTAGTTTCCATCAATACTGTTGAATAGTTATCTCTCCACTCCATGTCTTTCTCCTCTATGTCTTCTATTACGAATGTTGAATATGGTTTTCTAGTTGGCGATCATAGTGAGCCTTCTCTAGAAGATGGGTTTTCTTCACATTATAGTATTGGTTCGGAAGATGGTCAAGGAGAAATTTGGAATTCAAGTGAATATCTCTCATCTCTTCACACTCTTTTTCTTACTATGTATTCCTACAACATGACTAATAGAATTGCTTCAAGTTCATTTGAATATGGAGAATCCTTAGCCATCACAATGGCACATTTGGGACTCTTGTTCCACCTTCTTGGAGCTCATTACAACCTTATTTCAAATTTGATGCTTCAAGAGCCTTATGATTCACCCGGGGTCACTTCTTCTCAAGAAGTTAAGTCTCTTGTGGACATGGCACCCTGGTTGGTTCAAAGTTCAAGTATGAAGAGAATCCTTTGCTCTCATATCAATGCATTTTAGTTTTTCTACATGGTCCCAGGATTCATCATGTAGTTGTACACATCCTCGAGTTGGTTGACCACATTCCACTTCTTCCCAAGAATAATATTCCTCTAGACATACTCATTTATTTTGGAGTGTATACAGATTTTGTTTACTTTTCATGTCCATTTTTTAGAAATGATTTTCCCCATGTGGTTTTCCCTCTTTCTACTTAATATTTGCTTCATATTTCTTCTATTTTCCTGTCTTTATCCTTGGTAAAATGTAAGTGAAGCATTCTCTATCGAATACAGATCTAGGATTGGATATGCACATGACTCAAAACTTTTGTTGTGATGTTGTGCAATCCAAATTTTACACTTTACAATGGAGCCTCCTCAAGACTTATAAAGACTTCCTTACATGCAATACCATGGGTTAATAGTATGGGCCACCAATACCATAGAAAAATACCATTGGTCACTAAATACAATGGCTCGAAAAACATGTGCTAGACATAAACCACCTTTGATGCATTCTTGATTCAAGGTTAAACCTAACAGCTCAAAAGCATTAAAGTCATCATGTACCTCTTTGAGTCCTTGAAAAAATGAAACCTGAGTTTTCCTTAATATTTCATTACATGAAATAGCTTAATCTTTAACCCAAAACTAGGAAAAATTACTAGAATAGATCTATTATATCCCATGGCCAAAACTAACCAACCTGTCCAAGCGAGCTAGCCACCACTCACCTCTAGGAAACTTTACAATGGAGCCTCCTCAATCCTTATAAATAGTTATTTACATTCAATACCATGGGCCACCAAATACCATGGAAAAATACCATTTTCCACCAAATACCATGGGCCCAAAAACATGTGTTATACCTAAACCATATTTGACTCATTCCCGATTTAAGGGTAAGCCTAACAGCTAAAAAGCATTAAAGTCGTCATGTACCTCTTTGAGTCCTTGAAAAAATGAAACATGAGTTTTCCTCAAACTTTCATTACATGCAACAGCTTCATCTTTGAATTCTTAAGCAGTAATTTTGAAAAATATAGAAGAACTATGATATTCTTTGTTTTTATCCATTTGTGTTTTAATATTAGCTAGCTTAGTAGCCTGTTGAATCATGTTTTCCTCTGCTATATCCTTTTGCCTTAATAATTTATGAATTTCGTTTATTAATCCTTGCAGTTCTAAAGTATGTTGAGTTTTAAGTTGCTCTATTTGTTGGTTTAGGTTCTCTTGCAAACATTATTTTTAACTTTTCATTCTCCTATTCTTTTAATTTTCTTCATCCAAAGATTTACCCAAAATAGAAATAAAGTCATAATTGGATCATGCAAAATTCCCCAAAGATGCAGCTACTTCTATTGCTCGACTATGAATATCATCAAAGGATGATTTCCAAATTATCTTGATTGAAACTAGATCTTCCAGAACTTGACCTTCTCTGCTTATTTTTTAACCTCTTTTCATTATTGCCTTATGTTTCTTGCTGAAACAATAATTTCCCAAAAATACTACAGCCACTTCACCAAAATATGTTGATCCTTCAACTATAGAAGTTAAAAGGTCTATGGTGATGATGATGGGAAATGGTTGGTCATGTGTTGAAGGGACTAATTGAGTAGATTCTTCCAAACTGGTTTTAACTTTAGTCATTGCCAACAAATTATCAATAGGAGGTTGAGTTTCCTGGACAAGTTCATAATCTTAGGACTGTAGAGGAGATATAGTGGGAATATTTCTTTTAGTTGCTTGCATATTTTGTTGGGAGTTTTCTTGTATCTAAGAAGTATTGTTAGGTATAGAATATCTCTTGGTATGAAGTTCAAGTTAAGTATCATCAAGATTGATAGTTTGATCAACTGGTTTTGTAGATTCTTGAACTTTGGCATTATTATTGGTAACTTGGGAATCTAGAGGCATAGAAGATTGTGAAGGTTATAAGCTGACTAGTGTTGGATTAACAACTTTTGTACACTATTCCGTTTCTAAATCAATGATCTCTTTAGTAAAGTTTTAGGGAGGAGGGTTACTAGGATTATGATCTCTAATCTTAATAGAAATTTTTGGTACAACCTTGCAAACAAAATCTAGATGATAAATTGATTCCACATAGGCTTCCTTACCTTGTAAATCCTGGTTTTTTGGCATCAAGGTATTTAACCTCTGAATAGTACAATTTGGTGGAGATCTAGTATCTAGTTGTTTTCCTTATATCTTCTCTAACCGTATCTTCTCTTTAGATTCAACACTAGCAGGAGTAGACTCTTGAGTTTTACTAGTTTTCTGTAGTGCTTCTTTTTTACCATTGTTTTGTTGTTCAAAGAATATGTTTCATTCTTCAAATAATCTAAGTTTTAGTTTCTTATGAGATTCATGAATCAACACTCTCTAATTTTGATCAATTATCTTGTTCATTACCTCTTCCAAACTAGGAGCACTCTGGAATGAGGATTCATCTTGTTCTTGCTCATGTATGTAACAATTCTTCAAGTGTGTCTGAGCTAAAAGGCCTGGGATAAACCCTTTAGGGTAATGCATTATCTTTTCTTCCAAGCCTAATTTAGATGAAATATTTCTTTGGCTATGATACCACCATGATATTCATCCTAAATTACTAAATGTTCGATGTATAGAGGAAATTTGGGCCAAGCCCCTCTTTTCTGATAATGAATCTAACCATGCATACCATCAATGACAATTTAGAAAGAGACCTCTACAAGAGCCACCTGGTCAGGAAGAAAATCTAGGTAGAAAGTGAACTATTTTACTCCCCCATTTCATAAGATAGATGAAGTACTATTTTCTATAACAATCTCCTATATTTGTAACCAATGACAAAGAATTTTCTAAAAGTTGGGGAGCATTCTAATTTAAAATAATGAAATGGGTTGCTCCAATAAAACTGTCATAGATCTCATAGATATGCAGTTTGCAATTGTCTTCCCATAAAATCAAACATTAATTTGGATGGGAGGTGTTTCCCTTGTCCAATTCCAATTCACGGCGAAAAAAGTTAATGAATCGCATACCACGTCCATTAAATAGGTTGATAGATAAAAACTAGGTTTCTTTGCGGCGAGGATTTTTTGTACCTGGACAATAACATCTTAGAAAGTGATGGAGAAAAATTGAGCCCAATCAAATACCTTACCCGCTATTGCGATATAGTATGCTAGAATTCTCCATTCAAATTTAAAGTAGTAGAAATGGGGTATTTCCTATTTGATCTAAGAATGAATGTGCTAGGGTCAACCATATAGGTATTTAGTAGAAATTCTGGCTCAATCTTGCTTTCAAATTATTTTATGATATCTTGTGTGAGAATTTATTCCATAGCCTTTAATCCATATATTTTGGCGAAGGTATCTGATTTGATTTGTTCAAAACCATCTTGTTTGCATCTCTGAAAGTGTTGGTAGGGCATGCGACAATTTTGTGAAACTATGAATTGTTGATGTTCTGGTATATTTTGACGTCTTCATTGAATTCAAAGAAATCATCACTATCGAAGATGACATAGATCATAGCCCAATCGAGACACAGGGTGTCAAAAACTCGAGCATCTCTGTCAAAGAAAAAGACAAAATTAAGGTCTCTGGTTTTCCAATCTTTAGTTGGAGCTTTAGATATGGTCCTTTTAGCCATAGTTTTCTCTATAATCCTGCATGGAAATAAAACAATATAATCCCATGAAATTTATTATTAGTTTAAAGAAAATGATGAAAATAATATAATAACTGAAAATTTGAAACCGTAACTCTTAAAAAGTATGCACAATTTACTTGCAGGATGAATGCTATCCACAATCGTGGTGATGGATTGAAACTCTATTTAGGTTAATGAAGAATTAGGGTTGTTCAAGCTGTTTAAAGTGTTCAATTTTGACTGTTTAAACCATAAATTTCATTTAATGCATGTCGGTATGCATCGTACACCAAAATTCAAATCTGAAAATTGTTTTCGGATGCAGGGCATGTAAGTCGATAGTCAGTAATCAGGTGAATATTATTTGGGTTTTCGACCATCCTCCGACTATTGAGTATGAAAAATATCATGTATGGATGGTAGGATTGAGAATCGAAAGTCGCGGCGTGAAATATTTTATGTATTAATAATGCGCCAATTTTTGTTTGCTGAGGGTAAGGTAAAGACGGGAGTCAGAAATCGGGAATAAAAAATATGAAGATATTTATTTAATAATGTCCCAACTTCTGACCACCGCAAAGTCATGACTAGTAGTATTCGGGTGTATGCAGTAGGTATATAATTTCAATGATTATATAGCGTTCTGTCAGACTTTCGATTTCCAAAAAGTCATAGTTGGAGAGTCGAGGTTTTAAATTTCAAGCCATATGATAATCACAGATTCCCCAAGTTAGTTATAATGAAGTAAGGGGCGGTATATCAGGAAGTTTTTAAGAGAGATACAACCATTACAACTTCTCATTGTCTAATTTGATTATATCAAGTAATTTTACCTTTTCTTATTTGAACTTGCTTATCGAACAACTATTTTGTTTAGGATTTCTTGCATTTTTTTATTAAGTTGGAAATAAAATCGAATCAATAAAAATATAAATAAGCAAGAATCATCAAAACTAAAAGGGGTTCCCATCTATTAAAATATGGGATCATTGTGGCTATAGTTAGCCGATTGACTGAATATTACAATCTATTCATACTCGTAGTGTATTTCATTACATCCCAGTAAACACCTTTTGTAGTCTACCTATGGAGCTCCATAATATCTTTAGAGTGGAAGTCATCCGAAATGAAGGTAACTTGAGTAGTCTTGAAATTTGAGGGCACTCCCTTCCCCCTGGTGTAATAGGTTCCAAGATCACCATTTGGTGTGTTCCCTATAGCAGATCAAGGATTGATAACATTCTCTCCTAGTGTCTTGTAGAAATATCTTTCTTGGGAAAAATAGTCTTTTGAATATTTATATTATCCTCTTTGATATGAACATATACACCAAATAATCCAGATTTGACTGGGAAGGTCTAAGTTGCTTCTAAGGATCCTTTCTAAGAGAATGAGCCCTTCTCTTGAGGCCAAACCACTGACGAGAAACTTTCAAGAATGACAAGCGAAAATGAAGTAGGATAATTCTTATGATGAATGATTATATCATATTGTTGCTATGATATGGACCTTTTCTATTGAGACCCTAAACTTTCTAAGTCTCCCATTTCCGAGTCAATATTCATCCCATTCATTGTCCTCTTTCCCAAAGCATATTCCTTGTGTGGTGTCGAGATCACAAGAGACACTGCTTAGAGCCATAGATATAAAACCTTCTTTACTTGCTCCCAGTTGTCCAAGTTGGCAATCTTGCCAATATTTGGATGAGGTTCATGTGGATACCCTACTAACCATAAATACATTTTCTTTTCATATATGATTCCCTTAGGATCATATTTCCAAAAAAAATAGTTGGGAGGTTCATAATATATAACATTTATTCTAAGATGGGTTGAGATGCTCTATATTTGACATTGAAAGCACTGACCTCCTGAGGTACTATGAAAGTGCAGGTACTATTATGCTTGACAAAATGAAATGCATCGGAATTAAATATTTATCTAATATACTCAAGGGAAAACAACCTTAGGGTTAAAAAAGAGGAATATGGTAAGGTGGTAATTGTATAAATAATAGATCCAATGCTATGAGAAAATATGCTAAGAAGAAGCATAGTAAATAGATCTTGCTACTAAGATAATTCTCACAAGCATACACAGGAAAAATATAAAGAAGAAAAGAGACTGAATCACATGAATGCAGAGATGAATATTGGAGTGTATACTTCCATTGAATAATGATGAATAATAGTCTACATAAATAGCACATCCCTCATAGTTAAAACCGAGTTGTATGGAGACAACTCATAAAGTTGAGAAAGGTAGACTTACCAAATATGATAAAACCCCATAGGTGGCTAAAGCACTTCCCAAATCAGTCAAGGACCTCATGAATTAGAAAAATCATGAGTGAGTTGTCAAGAGTGATGGAAAAACATGCTAATCCTGTAAAATGGAGAGAAAATCATGGGGGATGGGTTGGCAACAAAAGATACAAGTTTCCTAGTTAACTAGCTTTACCTTATCCACAAAAAGCTAGATAAAAGTAGAATAAGGAAGAATCTCTAGGAAATCGCAATTACTAATTCTCGGATTCAATAAAGTAGTCAAGATCAACCCATAATCAGAATTAAAGCATTCATGGAGTATAGATGGAAAGTGTTGACTTTAAGGTGCAAGTGGATGCCAACTATCTAGCTAGTGGGTAGGAATTTAATCAAATAATGATTAAATATTTTATCCTAAGTTATGAGTGCATTTAATAATATCCCAACAGTAATTCTGATCCATAGACATGAATTTCCTTATGGTTTTGATAGCAAAACCAATTGCAAATTTGGGGATTATGGATTCAATTGTAGTATAATTTTACACTTAGTAAATATTCTTAGTGGAGGCTCATCAAAAAATAGGTTATATAATTTTGACATTTTGGTGTTGACAAACTCTAGGAGCCCTTCATTGTTAGGTTATGCTAGAGATTGTTTAGGTCTGATTGGTTAAAAAAATCTTTGTTGCGGTAAAGCATCATGAACAACATGTATGCCTGTTATCTAAAAACTTTCATTGAAGTGGATTTTTTTAACTGGTCATGGATCATTTCTGTTAAAAATGCAACAATGTCCAATTTTATAGGGGACTTTTGAATTGACAAATTTATCAGGAAAGGAAACCCTAAGACTGCATTATCAACCACTAAATCGTAATTATATCCCAATATTTGACATACCATGGTGATCATTACTTTAGTCGGTTAAAAAAAATGTTGAGATTAGAAGGTGATAGAGCATTGGGAGGATCGACTATGGGTGGTAATAGGGTTCTAAGAAAAAATTCTCTGCTTTCGAGGGAGAACTCTCTAATTTTTGAACTAAGAGACTCTTCCTCAAAAAGTAGTCGATCTGGATCGTCTTCAATTTCCATCATATCTTGGGGAAAACTTTATTTACTAGAAAAAATTCAATTTTGATCTTAGACAGAATGGATCTTCTTTCTGGAACATATCGCTAGACACACCATTGCACCAATTTAGGGAAGGGTTGAGCCCTTGTTAATATAGCTCTCGTTAATCAAGAGTTACACAGATTCAGAGTGTCTACCCCTTGCTTATATATCTCTTCGAATTTTGTGGACATCATATGTAGGTTCAAAATGGAGAGTACAAGATTGTATATGTTGAACTAGCTATCTCCTAGGTTCCCTTCAATACTAGATGGTTTTCTTGCAAACATAAAAGACATTGTTTCTGGAGTGTACATCATGATGCTGAATTACGAAACAACACAATAGAAGGTGAGGGGTTTTACAAATAGAATTGATAGAGGAAAGGCTAAGGAAATATTGTAACAAAAGTATGGAATAATTTTTAATGTTATCCTTTATATACGAAGGATTTGAATTAGTGTGCTTTAATGAAGGATGCATGTTTCACTTGTGGATAGGTTGGTATACATTAAGCAGAGAAAGTATTTATTGGAAAGGACCATTAGACAACCAAATTATGGTAGTAAGATCCATTGGATATTTAATGGAGCAAGACCCATTCCATAAAATAATCGGAAAGTAGTTTTAGGGTCGAGGAGAGACAATATTTAAAAACTTCTTATGCAACCTTAAAGAGTCTGGATGTTGACATGTTATAGAATATTTTTAGATTCAGGGCCCAGATATGAGATTGAAAATCATGTAGCTTGCAATTCCTAAAGTCACCATAGACGTAGATATGGTCTACCAAACCCTAGAGAAGCATGCCGACCATACCATGAAAAATATTATAGGGCCCAACCAAATATTTTATTGGCATGACCTCTTACATCTCACCAAAGGCTAGTGATTTGAAGGAAAGGTGTTTTCAGGGCCATGCTTGAGTGGTGTAGGAAAATTTATTTTGTGACCCTGAGATGCTGACATGGTGACACATATAATGAAAGTTTGAGAGTTAGGTCCAACGCCAAGGAATAAAACTCGTGCATCTTGACGACATTAATCATTTATAAGCTCTCCATCTTAATTTCCAAATCCTTATGTTATCCCTAAAGTTGAACCTAGACTACAGGGGTTCAAGCTTAAGGAAATCTTTTTCAGAAATGTACAAGTCAATGAAATCAAACTGAAAACCAAGCTGGTATGAAATCAAAGCTATTGGAAAAATCACACAATTATCAATACACTATGTTGGTATATCATGAAAGCTATAAGAGAATCACAGAGTTATCAAAGAACTAGGCTGGTATAATATGAAAGCTATAAGAAAATCAAACAATTAACAAAGAAATAGGCTGGTATGTCATTCAGAGCTATAAGAAAATTATGAATCTATGCAGGAACTGTATAACATAAAATCTAACACAAGGTCCAATATTTCAGTAACTATGATGACAAAGTCACAAAATTAAAACTGCCTCTGTTTTCTGAAAAATATAAAGGATAATTATGTTTCAAAATAAGAATCACTGTAATGGAATCGAATTCATATCATACATAGGCAAATCATAATCATGCTCATTCAAAATAGAACCTGTTATTGAAGCTGTAAGAGAATTATGTTATACAGACAGTGATCAAAGCTGGGCTTTCATAACTCCAAAATTGCCAACCCTCTCTCTCCTCTCGAGAGCCCCTTAAATACAAAATAATGTCTCCTTTAAACTAACCATAAGATCCTATATCTAAGGATCGAACCTCCTCAAAAATAGGGAATTCAATCCCTTTTAAAAAGTATTAAAGTACAAGTGTAATACATGTGTCAAATAACAACATAAGTTCAAAAAGCAAACTACAATTTAATTTCTAAAGGCTTCTAGAAGCCTCTGCTAGTGTAGTTAAGTCACTCAAAACCTATGAACGCTTCTGTAGTCTGGTGAATTCAGCATCCTTATTGTCCTCCTTGTTCTGAGCTTTGACTTGTTCCAGCTATTTCTGAATGGCTCGTTTCTCTCTTAGAACATCTTTGGAAACTATCAGCAACTTTTGCTATTCTTTCTCTTTGTCTTCCAGGTCTTCACGAAGTCTTTTGTTGGCCACCATCAATTTTTCATTTATGTCTTGCAAATATCTTGTTTGTTCTTGGTATGTCAGCAAAGACTTCCTACATTGGCTTAATTCAGGAGATATTTCCAAATCTTCTTCTCTTATGTGGACTCCTTCTTCCTGTAAACCTTTTGATGCTGAACCATTATCTGGATTATCCTGCTTGCCTATGCAAAAAGCTTCTGGTATAGAGCCTGCTATGCCCTAAATATCAATAAATTTTTCCATCTCTACATAGTACTGGTCCTTTGCTGTGTGTACTGTTTCTTCACTACCAGCATCATCTATCACCACAACATCCATGGCATCTTCATGTGCTGCCCCTTTCTCTATCTGCATCTTCTTCCTCAGCCTGGTTCTTGGCTTCTCTGTCTTGAATAACTGTTTACAGATCTTATTTTTTGAAGCTATACTTTTCAGCATATTACTGAGTTTCTCTGGGTTTTCATTTGTGCAGGAAGTTTCAGGGCACAAGCTTTCTTGGATGGGTTTCTCAGCAACATTCTTTTCTTCATTCTCAACAGCTTGAACTGGCTTTTTAGGACTTATTGTTGGCTGTCCAGGATCATCCATCATTCTTTTACCTTTTTCTTTGGGTTGTCTTTAAACCCTAGCTCTGTTAATAGGGATTCCCATGTTCATCCCTCCTTTTGCAACTAAGCTCAAATTAATAATTTAATTAAACCTTGATGATATACAGAGCGAGCAGTATGCTCGGGATGGTTTTGAACTCTAGAAATCATCTTTTGGAGCCTTTTTAACAAGTAAAATGGGAGATTTACCTGTATACTTCCATGAATATGCATTAACAATTTTAGATGGCATTTTAATACTCTGTCATATCTGCCATCGCAAGTGATGTAATTTTGTATCACCTCCAAAGGAACCTTCCATCCTGGCTTCATCCTGCTAATATGGACACCATTTTTCCAATCCAGTTTTTCACATCCTGGCATCAAAAATTCACTAAAATCACTTTGGAAATCCTGTTGTTTGAACCATTTTTCACCCTGTGTAGGAACACCTATTTCCTCAGCAGGAGAATCTTCATTTATCCTAATAGTTAGGCTTTGCAGCTGAACTCTTTCATCTCTATAGTTTTCAATAAATGACATGGTCACCTGTGAGTGGTAACCTTGCAATTTTTCACAAAACTTAAACCATCCATACTTTTGCATAAGCTTGGAAGACCTGGAAAATTGTCTTATCCAGACTGTATTGCTTGGTTCTAGCCTGCAAATGAAACCACCTAGTTTTCTTTTCACTATAACCTCTGGTTCTTCCTCGTCTAGTGCCTTTGACATTGAAAACCTTAAAAAATTTGCAACTTTGTTGTATAGACAGACTGGGCTTTAAATCTTCAGACAAAACAACACACCCATTAAACTTCGTTGCAGTTACCTCTATGGCCGGTCTTTACTCCATGCTAGCTCTGGTCTGTCAGTAATGCACCTATGCTCATGCTAATCTTAATTGAATTGATCTGCAAACCTAACAGAGTGAAGATGGCGATGAGAATAGAACCCGAGACCTTATCAGTATTACCCTTAAGCCTCTGTCAGTAATACAAATCAACCAAGCCCTTTCACTATACTGCCCTGAACAAAGAATTTTTTGCTGCACCTGCTTGCTTTAAAATGCAGAGAGATGTATATGATGTAATCTAGACCCTTAAAAAATAATATCTATTAGAGTTTGCGAGCAAACCCTAGCTGCTTCAAACCCTGATGTTGTTGCTCGTGACCAATGAAGATTTACAGTATACTAACAGGTCTGTGATTATGCTTCTCCAGTTAACCAGCAAAACAATGAAACATACTTTTAGGGAAACGAGTGAATTAAGTCGATTCTGCCACGATCAGTACTAACATTCATTGCATGCCGTGTTCAAATTTTGAAATGATGACAGGTGTATCGTTTCATAAGTGATATGATAAAACCCATCATTTTACGGACAGGGGCTCCTTTAAAACACATTCATATCAAATGCCAAATAATCACGAATATGACCAAAGTTTATTATCCCTTTACATTCCATGGTATTAACAAACAATAAAATTTTCAATGAAATGCCCCTTCTGAAATTCTACTACCAGTAAGTACAATGCTGCCAGTTCATGAAATGCTGCCAGATTGGATACTGCTACCAGCTTTAACAATTCACCATATAACATACAATCTCTTGCACATACATAGGTTCATGCCTAATGAATGGAGATTTTGATGGCTCAGGATAATAAAAGAAAAAATAATGGCATTCAATCAGACATAAGGTGTAAAACAAAACAAAATTAAAACAAATAAAAACACATCACAATAAAAAATCTTCAAATAAAATGTGAAACAACCTTAGAGATAACACCTTAGGTGTTAACTGTTCTTGATGAGTTTGCAATGGATAAATTGATCCCATTTTACATTATGTTTCTCCTTACATGATCATCCTTGAATTTATAGGTATAAGCAGTTTTAGGGTCGATCTTGAGTGGTATCACAAGACAACTTTTGTGACCCTGGAACGCTAATACAAAAACACATGGATAAGAGGATTTGATTTCAGGCTCATGAAAATGAAATAACTCCCATGTAGCTTAGAATTCTTGAAATCATTATAGTTTTCTATCTCAGCTTACTTTACTTGAAGTGATACTATTGTGTCTGCTTCAATATTTGTTGGTGCACAAGAGTCACTTTTTCGAATTGAGCCAATTTGTTTGCATCTCTCTTAAAATGTGACCATATTGTAGAATTATAAAAGGAAATACTCTGATTCCATGTAGAGAATTTATATCCTATGCTTGAATAACAAGTAGAAATTCAGTAGGTGAATATTCCACAAAAGATATCTCTTACATATATGCACAAGAAAACTAGAGAGAGGAATAATGAGACTGAACACAACAGAAGTGAAGAATGATGGAGAAATATTACATGTATTATTGATAAACAATAGGGTACATAAATAATACATCCTTGAGAGGAAAAAATGAGTTTCTAAGGAGACAACTCATGCTAGCTCATAAAGCACTAAATATGAAAAACCCCCATAGGTGACTAAAGCACTTTCCAAATTAGTCCAAGAGCTCACGAATTGGATAAAGAATGAGTGAGTGATGATGAGTGATGGAAAAAATTTCTAATCATGGAATCTGGGGAGAAAAGAATGGAGGATAAGTTGGCCACAAAAGGTAGTAGTCGTCAAGTTAACTAGCTTTACATTATCCACTGAAAAAAAAGAAAAGCAGTATAAAGGAATAAAAGGACATGAAGGCATAGTTACTAATCTAGGTATTCTTTAAAGTTGGAAGAATCTTATCTATAATTATTATAAGGTGCTCTTGGGGTAATTATGGAAAGTATTGACCAAGTGGTGGTGTATGGAGGCCAACTACTTAGTCTAGAATATAGGAAATTAACCAGAAATGATTAACTAATTATATCCCAAGTATGTAGTAGGTTTATAATATTATAAGAGCCCCCCCCTTAATTTTTACTTTATGATCAAGTATCTGAAAAAATCAGAAATATATAGGTATATAGTGCCCAGCAACAAGGCTATGGTCACCCTTTACAATTTATTTTGTCCAAAAAACTGAGGAAAGAGAGAAACCACATGGGGAAAATCCTCCTAAAAATTGACTTGGCACTGAAATGAACAACATTTATTCACTTGAATGAGATGACCAAGCTACTTCTTGCTGAATAATTTGATGAAGAAGTTGTGAAATCCATGATCATGTGTTAAAGCATCAATGTAGCCTTTGCATAAAACAAGTGGTGAGGCTCCTTGTAGATCACCATCTGATGATGGAGGAGCATTATATGATTCTTATTGCTTCCAACATACTCTGATATGAAAACATAACCATTAAAGGAAAATATATTTGTGCATACTCCTTCTCAATGATGAAAAAACTCAATACAATCAATTCCTTGTATAGATGCAAAATGGTGAACTAGACCATGAATATTCCTTTAAAACCGATGCAGCACCTTCCCAATTCTGAAATGAGGATTAAAATAATCTAAAATATCAGAAATATTATCATATGGAGCAAAAACAACTAGAGGTATAGTGTCTCCGTGAGTATACATGGCCATAGTAGGAAAAGGATGTGCATCTGGGTAAAACTTATCGATGAGTAAATCTGAATGCTATATGGACTTGAAATATGAACCATAGATGTTTAGATCAGATACAAACATGTGTAAAAGAATTCCAAATATGAATAATGACATGGATAACCAACCAGTGAAAGATAAACAAGACTTGAAACCAGAAGAAACAAGTGACACTGCATAAGCATTTGAATGAAGTGAAAAAAGAGTTGGATAAATACAAGTCAGGAACTAGTGAAAAAACACAAGTATTGGGAGATGGCTCTAATGAACTGATAGGTTGTTTATCAAAGGAATACATTGATATTTCTGCTTCATATATATCAAAACATGGATTTATATCATATATTTTAGAAAAGTATTTAACTCTGGCATTTAAAGCATAGTTGATATTACCTTGGGAATGTGCATTGTGGTAGTGCTCTAGGGATTCACTAGGATTCTCTAGTTCATCTGGTACATCAATGTTATGATTCTCAATAAAATTGGACATGATTTCCATTTTATTCTTGAAACATTTATTCTCGGAATGAAAACCTTTTCTGCAATAAGAACACTTGTATGAGCTCCATTTCTTCTTGAATTTCTTCATGGAATTCGAACCTTCATCTTCATCATCCAACTTTGGCTTCTTCTCTTTCACTTTTTTCTTTCATTTTGAATTTTAATTCTTGATTCCTTGAACTGTAAGAGCATGGTCTTTAATTTTGGATTTTTTAAGATCTCCCATCTGAACCAATTTGTCTTGTTGTTTAGTAAGTGAATCAATGAATGCACTCAAAGGAGGCATTTTCCAATTTGAAATAGCAAGCCTAGTAGCATGGAACGTTGACACAAAAAATGAGTATTCTAGACCCAATTTTGAAAGGATGGAAATAATCAATTGATATTCCTTATTCTCAATCCGACATTTCTTGAGAATAAGAATAAGTGACTTGAACTTGGTGAAGAATCCTTCCATGGATTCGAAACTGCTTGGACTTAATCATATTAACTCATTCTCCAATTGATGTGCTCTTATCTAAGCATGTACTCCAAAGAGAGACTCAAGTTTGGTCCACACTTGGTTTGGAGTGGTGAAACCATAAATATGAAAAAGATTATTTAGAGAATTTGAGAGACAAAGTAATACATATGCTTTATCCATTCGATTATGCCACTTAGCTTTCTCAAGAATAGCATTTCACTCATTGTCTAAAGCCATCGAAACTCTGTAGAATCACTTATTGTGCAATATAATTCCAATATAGGCTTTCCATTCATGATAGTTCTAAGGTTTCAGGATCGTCGTTAAATAAAAAATCCATGCTTTGTTTTGTATGCACTCTTAAAGATTCTCTCTGTAACCTGCACACAAAAAATGTTGAAGCGATACTTTGTAAGCTCAACCAAGCTGATATTTGAGTTCTCTTGCTAGCAGAGCTTGATATATTGAGAAACCTTGCTCTCTAATACCCTGTAGAATTATAAACGAAAAGGTTATAATTCCATGTAGATAATTAATATCCTATGCTTGAATAACAAGTAGATATTTAACAGATGAATCTTCCACAAAAGATATCTCTTACAGAGATGCACGAGAAAACTAGAGAGAGGAATATTGAGACTGAACACAAGAGAAGTGAAGAATGATGGATAAATATTCCATGTATTATTGATCAACAATAGTGTACATAAATAATGCATTCATGGGAGGAAAAATCAAGTTTCTAAGGATACAACTCATGCTATCTCATAAAGAAGGCTTACCAAATATGAAAAACCCTCATAGGTGACTAAAGCACTTTCCAAATCAGTCCAAGAGATCATGAATTAGATAAATAATGAGTGATTAATTATGAGTGATGGAAAATATTTCTAATCATGGAATCTGGAGATAAAATCATGGAGTATGGGTTAACCACAAAAGGTAGTAGTTTCCATGTTAACTAGCTTTACCTTATCCACGGAAAAGCAGGAAAAGTAGTCTAAAGGAAGAAAATGACAGGAAGGTGCAAATACTAATTTGGGAAGTCAATAAATTTGGCATAATATTATCCAAAATTAGTATAAGGAACTCTTGGAGTAATTAGGGAAAGTATTGACCAAGTAGTGGTGTATGGAGGCCAACTACCTAGTCTAAAATATAATAAATTAACCAAAAATGATTAATTAAATATATCCTAAGTATGTAGTGGTTGTATACTATTCTAACGCATATGCATGAATTGTCCCTATATTTGGTTGATCATTCAAGTGATCATGATCAAGGATATGAGAGGAAATGAATCATTTTCTCCCACTTGTCCACCAAATCCACCATTATCGTCAGATTTTTGTTGTGTATATAATGTCACCAACATTGGATTCATGGGGACAACCATTTTCTTTAGAAGAGGATGAGAAATTGTAGACTGAGTGCATTTAAATTACATTGGTTCATGGATTCATTCTAATCTTGAGATGCCATCAATTCTTCTTTTCATAGTTACAAAAAGAAAATTAATCTCGAACAAAATACAACTAAACAATACGTTGAGAAGAAAGAAAAGACAAATTATTGTACATAATGATACAAATATTCATGAGAAATAAATAAGTAATGAAAGAAATGCTTGAGAAACCTGACATTCACAATATTTCCCAATGGATCATTGTCAAGATGTTCTAAGTCATAAGTATTGTTCTCATGTATGACTATTACTTTGAAAGGACCAATCAAAAGGTTATCAAATTTTCCATGCTTGGGTTTGTATTCTCTTATAGCATCTCACTTAAGAACTAAGTATCATGATTGAAAATATCGGCCTATCAAAATTATCTTTCATTTTATCCTAATAAAGCTTGAGTGTTTCATCAATCTATTCTCTAACCTATTGTACTTCAATAAGTTGATGGATACTCCATTCCATATAATTTGGGTCTTCTTATTCAGTATTTAATAATTTCATAACTGGTAGGCCTAACTGGATAGAGAGGAATTCATCTTTTCCATATACCAACTGAAAAGGATATGTATCCATGGCTCATTTAACATTGATTCTATCAACCCATAAAGCATACTTTAAACGAGGATCCCAAGCCCTCTTATTCTTATCAATGATATTCTTTATGATTTTGATTAGAATTTTGTTTGAATATTCAACCAACCCATTTCCCTCCGGGTAATAGGATGTTGAGTGAACAAGCTCGGTGTTATAATCTTGGAAAAATATTATCATTTTATCATATTTAAATCCGAGGAATTATTTGTGTTGTTTTTCTAGGGCAACTAAACCTAGACATTTTTTTTTCTTTAAGGAACTTTATAATGACTATTTCATTAGAATTCTTGATTGGGATAGATTACAACCATTTAGTGAAATAGTATGTAGTTGTGAGAATCCACTTGAGTTGGAATTAATTTCTCCATTTAAATATAACTCCCACCGTTGAAAAGGTGCTTTTACTTTGATGGGTTTAAGTGGTAATGATAGGATCTTTTTTTTTCCCACAAACATCTGACACACTATGCAAACCCTAAAAATATTATTTGCATCTACAAATAGAGTTGGCCAATAATAAGCATCCCTAAGTACCTTGTATGTAGTAGCTCTCCATGCATAATGTTTGCCACAAATTCCTTTGTGAAATTCCTGTATTATACCTTTTGTTTCTTCTTTCACAACACAATTGAAAATAGCTCCTACAGTGTCTTTCTAAAACAGATAGCCATCAAGAATGCAATATTTCACAGCTTTGATCTTGAGAGGTCTCTTTTTTTCTTTGTGAAGGTGAGGAGGACAAGATAAGTTTAGAAAAAAATAAATGATATTTTTATACAAATATGATTGAACAAACTTGGTAGAAATATTGAGTGTGAGAATATTATGATTACCCTCATTTGCATCATTTATCAATTGATCCATCTTGTTTATTTCCAATGCTTGGTAAATAGACTCAGTCAACAATTTGGCTAGTCCTTTCCCATTTAACAACTTAGTTGGTTTTATCTCAAAGTCGTATTCTATATTTTTTAAATTCATTTTCCTCTTCTACCCTTGTTGTCTTATCAATAGAGGATGTCTTTGATCACAATGACATGAACATATGCGATAAGATTTGAATGCATAACATAATCTATGAAGGAGTTAAGAGACTTAACTAAATATTATGCTTTCTTCTCCATAATACTGTACTTTAACTCAACATCTCGTAATCCTCTTCTAAAGAGCAATTGGTTGTTCTTAACCTACATCATTTTTCTACAAAAGATCAGCTCCAACGCTATCCTCAAATGCAAAAGAAAAGATGAGAAAATCCTCAATATAATCAAGGATAGTTAGAATAGGTACCTGAGCCAAAGCATTTTTTTTCTTGAACGAAGTGTTGGCTTTGGTAGTCCATTTAATCTCAGCATCTGTTTTTGGAATATTAGTGATCTATTTCAACATTTCAACAAAATTAGGAATAAATCTTTTGAGAAAATTAATATTTCCAATAAACATTTGTACTTTTTTCTTATTTATTGGAAAAACGATTAGGTTGATAGAATTTACTCTATCTAGTTCTATTATAACACCTTGTTTGGACACAATATAACCCAACAGAATGCCCTCTTTCATAATAAATAAATTTATCTTTGGCTTCAAAGACAAACCAAATTTTTGACAATTTATGAAGATTTGATCAAGGTGTTTTAAATGTTCATTGTCATATTTTTAGAATACAATGATATCATCTAGATAAATTACAATGAACTTGTCATCTTCCCCTACAAAAGTGATATCCATTTCCCTTTGAAAATTTTCTCCAACGTTTATCAAGCCAAATGGCATCTTATCCTAGATAAATGTACCCTAGGGAGTGGTGAAGAAGGTTTATCTCTGTCATCAAGGTGCAGTGATTTATTATTATAACCAAAGAAACCACGCATCATAGAGATTTAGGTTGAACCTACCAATTTATGTGGGATGTGATCCATTTAGAGAAAAGGGTAATTGTCTTTCAAGGAACACTTATTTAGGTTCTTGAAATCTACACACAAGCGAGTTTTACCACTATTTTTCCTTACTGACACAAGGTTGAATACCCCGTTACAGTAATGGAGATGGATTATAATTTTATCATCAATCAATTTTCTAACCTATTTTCCATTGAAAGGAAACAACATGCCATTGGATTGTCTCAACTTTTAATTAACCGTTTTAGCATTTGGTTTGAGAAGGATTCTATTTTGTATTACAGTAGTATCATAAGTTTTCAAATATTTGTATTTCCAAGTGAAAACATCAAGGTATTCTTTAAAAAGAGATGTGTACATATGCTTTTGTTTAGTTGGAAAGGATTCACAGAGCTTAATATACTTGGGGTCCTTAGGAGTGCCATTATTGATCTCTTCAATAAATTCTATTGTTCGATGTACATCAGGTTTGAAAGCTATGTCATTCTTGTTGAACAATTATTCTAGAGGTACTAACCCTTTTGGAATGAAGTTATTCTTAAGATAGAGGATATTGTTATCAACAATCTGCGGTACCATTTATGTAACTTATGTTTGGTCTATTTGCAAGAGGTTAGTATCATCATCATCATTTCCAGGATTGATGTTGATGACTGAAAACTCATCTATTAGTTCCAGGAATCGTTTAATATATGAATCATTCAAAAATACTTGTTAGTGTTTATCAATATCAGGAACAAAGGGGCGATGAGACATTTAGACCTCATACTTCATCTTTGGCTACTTTGGGGATTTGAATATACTATCTTCCAAATCTAATGAAACATCATGATGATTAAGATATCTGGGTACAAAATTCATGTTGAAAGAATCAAAGAAATTTTATATAATTTCCTAGAAAACATTCCTATAGGATCGTAATATTGGGTGCTTAGTCTAATAAAATACTCTGATTTTATTTACAACCAGCTTTTGAATCTCCAAAAACATCTAGTTTGGAAACCTTTAATTGCTTAGCAGCCTGTAGTCCAAGGATGAGATCCTCATACTCAGCGACATTATTTGTAGTCTCAAACTCCAATTTGTAAGATAATGTAATTTTTTTACCCATCGAGGAAATAAAAAGGCACCAACTCTTGATTCATCTTTAGATGAAGCTCCATCAAAATATTTATTCCAAAACCTATCATTTTGATCTTTAGTGGGTTTTGTAATTGGAGAATTCAAACTTCTTCTTCACAGACCTCATCTCGGGAGAGAATGTAGCAACCCATATATCCATTTGTAGTATGGAGAGGGTAGTTTTTTGGGTTATTTTTATCACTTATAACATAAGAAAAATTAGCTTCCTGATATAGCCTCCTAGTTTCACCTGTAAACATAGGTATAGTAGAAAACATCATGTCCATTTACATGGCACCTCTCAAATTTCTGGCATATATTCTAGAGAGTATCATCCCATATTTGGATGGTAGAACTATGTCCATCATTATACTTTTAGTAGGTAATTGGGAAAATGTGACTACAAGGTCATTAATCCTCCCAAGACATTTGAATTTTCTATATTTGAAATTGTAAAGATCATGATAGGGCCTGGTTATTTCTAGTTCAAGTTGTTCCATAATGATTTTGGGCATGAGCTTGTGGGAACGTTGAAATCAAGCATGAAGTTATGTAGTAACCTATCATGAATATTGAGTGGAACATAAAAAGGAGTAGTGAGTTATTCTTTATTATGGACATGAGGGCCACATCAGATAGAAGGGGATTCATCAGTTGATTCAATAGTATCTTGTTGGTGAGGTTCTTCAACATGTTGGAATAATTTATCAATTTGATTATGATGTGCAGTTTTTTTTAACTAACTTCGATAATGGGACGGAGAAGTTAAGACTTCTGAATTCTTGTTCCAAATTGAAATATGTCTTATCAAAATTCTAAGAATCATGCTTGGTTCAAGTTAAGAAGAACTTTATCAACAGGATGTGCAATATGGGATTTTAAGTTTTCCTAACTTTCGTCTTTGGTCAAGTTATTATCTTTAGTAGAAATGGAAGTGTGAGGCGTCTTATTAGTTGGCTTATTTGCAGGGGATTTGAAGATTGAAGAGTTATCAAATTGTCCAGTTGGGTAAGATCTAGGCCTCTGGTCATATTTCCTTTTAAGTTCATCCTACAGGTTGTCTGCAAAAAATCGATATTGAACTAAGGACTAAATAAATTCATCATATCCTCCTTGATTATAGTCAACATCATTTCAGAGCAATGAAATTTCATAATCATTTTTTGTTAGATGTATGGCACTTGACTCATCATGTAATCAATTTATCTCCTCTTTTGGTTCTTCATATATATCCTCTTTTGGTTGATCAATAAGATTATTATTGTTTTCATGAACAAGGGGTCTAAGAGATTTATCCTCACTTCTTTTATCTTTGTACATCATCGATGGATTATATGGTTGTCTGAACTTATTGGGATTTATTAATATATATGATCTATTAGGGATTCTTCCCTCCATATCCATTCTAGTTATCTTATAGATAAATTATTTATAATATGGTACATCTCATCAATCTTGGCTTTCTGCGAATCTTTTATTTCCCGCGATGTACCTTCCTCCTCCTTGGATTTTCCATTTTCTTTATGCTCATTATCATTAATCATTTTAATTTTCTCGCCTTCTCTTATGTTTCCTTTAACATCAATTGCATCGTCCTTCATTATGATGAGATAATTTGACCTTCTTTCTCTCAACATGATGGTGAAATTCGACGAAAAATCTCTAGCATAAGTATCCCTGAAAGATGCATCTAAAAGATTTGATATCCTTTGGGATTCTATAATACAACTTATTGAATCTTGTTATAAGATCCACCACATTTTCTAAGTTAATTTTCTGAAGTGTTAAGAACTCATTAAGATAATAGAGGTTATCCCTCTTGACTCCCCACTTCTTCATGAACATAGCTTCCAACTCATCCACGGTTCCTATTGATGCTGTAGGGAGGGTCCTAAACCATTTTTCATACATATTCCTCCAAATATTGAGAAAAGAGTCTCATATAAACATCATCATTTTTAATAAATATGTTATCGGTAAAGTATTGGAAATGATCCATATGTTCTTCTACAGAAATTGATTTACTACCATCATAATTGGGTAGCAATTTTAGGTAGTGGTAAGGAATATCACTGAAAATCATAGGTAGTCTTAAGGTTCCATGACAAGCTTCTACCTAACAATGAACTCTTGGTGGAGGTGGTGGCGGGGGGGGGGGGGGGNAAAATATTAAGTTCTTGCCTTGTGGAATAATAATGGATTTAGGATTATGAGGATTTGGTTGTGAAATGACTCACCACTTTAAGATTTTATGGTAGGAGGGTTAGGGAACTCGACTAAGGGTGTAACAAGAATTCAGTGGGGAGATTGTTATCTAGGCATTTCAAAGATGAATTCAGATTCAATATATTGAGGACCAATAACAGGAGGATAAAATATTTTACATGGATTACTTGGTGATGATGATTAGTATATTCCATGACGGTTCCTCCAAGAGATAGGATATTGAAAGGCTATGAATTATTTATGAGTTGGATTCATACGGGTGTTCCTGCGCCTAGATGTCATATTTTCCTTTGGTGGATTTTCTAGGTGAATTAAAATATTATTCTTTCTCACATCAACAAATCAAAGAATATGATTTTCATTTTCCATAGGGAAAATATAATTTTTCTTCTTCAATCCCCGACAATGGCACCAGAAAATATGTTAATTCTTGATATGTTCCAAGGTTATTTTTTGAACTATGCCAAGGAATCAGTAACTTGATTTGAATGTAATTGGGGCTACTCTTTGAAGTAGGTATAGTAATGTTGAACAATTTTAGTAACTTTCCTGAATTATAGACCAACCTAGTTATTTCATGTAACCAAAAATGCATTAATGGGAATCATTTTAACTCTACAAAAAATACTATAGGAAAATATGAATGGATCAAAATCAGACAAAGTACTTGATACATTAGGTTTTATCTCAAGATAAGAAAATGTGTTGAGAAATGAGAAATCAACATCTCAAAAATAAAATATAATATCAAAAAGATAGGATTAGTTCAGGGACAACAACTTTTATTCCAACTAACATATCAAGAATATTCCTTAACATGTCAAAGAGAAGCATTCATCATTGAATTTGAAAAAATACGTGATGAACAATTTCCTCTGGGGATTTGTATTATATCATTTGCAACATTACATGAAAATGGAAGGAATGAAAACACAAAAGAAGATAGGACAATATGTAAACATCAAAATAAAAAATCCTCAATGCTTGGATTACATGACCATTGTTGCATGATGCGTTCAATCATTGATCAAACAATCTCTGAGAAGTTACAATTCACTCAAAAAATTTCTGACCTTTGGTAAGTGGATTTTGTATATATTTATAGCACTTGGATTCTACAACAAAAATTGATTTCATAACATATTATAGTTACATGACATACTGCAACAACTAATTCATAACAAAAATATCAACTGATTTTCTAGATAACTGGCTCTATGTTGACTGGGATGTTGTGGCGCTTGAGGTCTTTATTTAGGTGGAACAAAAGGAATATGATGTGATTTCTTAGGAGGACTAGTAGTCATTTTAGGTGGTTTTGATGGTGACATTCCCTTGGAATCTTGAGGCATCGCTACCCTAACTTGTTGTCTGAGCTACAAAATATTTGTGATGTTTTTCTATTCTTTCCCTAATAAATATTTGTATAGACTCATTTCTTTGGATGCTACATCTATATTTGTATAGTTCTCATAAGTAGGCCTTGTAAAGTTTACAAAGACTTACTGTAGTCTAAGAAAAATTTTGAACTCTGCATGTAATTTATCAAAAATTATTTTTCCCTCTAGTTCTCCTTGGAAGTCTGTTAGAGTGACTTAGAATTTTGAGCCTCCTTCATTAGGACATTGTAGTTTTCTTTAGGATATAAATCCAAGTTTACATCCCATGGGGATGGGATACCTTTATGGATAATTTTATCAAACATGGCTTTAAAAGACACAATATCCCGATTAAACTAAGAGGCCAATTCACTAACGCTTTGGGTCAATTCTTTTTTACTAATCACTTTATTTGCTTCGGTGACCATGTTTTTCTTGTCTCTTATTGCTAATTCTCAAATATCCTATTGATTATTCTCATTGATAAGTTCTATTACAGCCTTGGGAGAGTCTAGATTCTTGTCTAACTGCATGAGAATGTATCGAGCATATTTAGAATCCATAACAGAAAACTCCCATTGATATTGTGAAATTGTGAAGTGCTTCTAGTGATATGTCATCTAGATCGCAATTTTATCCCAAATCATGTGTATATATAATCTTAACAACAATTTACCACTCAACCTCTTGGTCAAGGCTTGAATTTCCTTCTAAATATTAGACTTATCCTAATTCAGCTCTAAAATAACATCATCTTTTTTTACCAATTCCTCATTCATCACTTTAACTTCATCACCTTTTTATGTAGTTTAGCTTCCACCTTTTTTAATTGATCCTATGTAATGCTCATTTCCACCTTAGTTTTAGCCAACTAATTACTATGATATGTACAAATGAGGCTTTCAAGACAATAGCCTTGTCTAGAGTGAGGTCTTGGTTCTACTTCTGTAATTGATTTATCCCCCCCCTCCAAAGCCACTACCCTTTCTTTGTGACTCTAATTTTTTGAAACTAATTTGTCCATCTCTTCTTGGAATGCCACTAACTCTTCCATTTCTACATGTTCCCTGACCATTATATTGAGTCTCTTCTTCAAGGATGTAATATCCTTATCTTTTTCTTTTAGCATATTCTGAACATCATCTAAATTATTTGGGTCCTTCGCCAATTTGGATATTTGCTGATCTAACTCCACGATCTTGTGTTACTTGGATTTAGTAGACACATTGTCATTCTTAAATAAGCATTCAAGTTGATTGTATGAAGCTTAAAATCCATTCATACTCATAGGTGGCTCATAGTGTATTTCATTACATCTCGGTAAACACCCTCTCTAGTCTACTTATGAAGCTCAACAATATATTTAGGATGGAAGGCGTCCAAATTGAAGGTAACTTGAGTAGTATTGAAATTTGAGGGAACTCTCTTTCCCCTCAGGTGCGATAGGTTCAAAGATTTCCGTTTTGAGTGCTCCCTATCATAGATAAAGGGATGATAGCATTCTCTCCTAGTCTCCAATAGAAATATCTTTCTTGGGAAAATGAGTAATTTCAAGATCTGCATTATCCTCTTTGATCTAAGCATATACACCAAACAATCCATCATTGACAAGGGAGATCTAAGTTTCTGTTCAGTCTCCTTTCTGTGAACATGATCCCTTCTCTTGAAGCCAAAATATTGATGGGAAACTTTTGAGAATGACATGCACCAATGAAGTAGGGGTATGCTTCTAATGAATTACTATATCAGATTGTTGCTATGATCTGGAGCTTTTAGACTGAGGCCCCAAATGTTTTGAGTCTCCCATTTCTTGAGTCACTATCTATCTTAGCCATTTCCTCTTTCCCAAATAATCTGTCTTACATGGTGTCGATATCGCATGAGACCCAGCTTGGATATATGGATATAAAACCTTCTTTACTTGCCCCTAGTCACTCCAGCCTAGAAATATTGTCAACATATGGATGAGGTTCATGTGGATACCCTACTAACCTTAAAGACTTTTTGTTTTCAAATATTATTCCCTTAGGATCATATTTCCAGAAAAAAACTATTTCATAGGTTCAGACTAGATAACATTTCTTCTGCAATGGGTTGAGCTGCTCTAGATTTTACGTTGAAAGGACCGACCTCTTGAGGTACTTTGAAAGTGTGGCTAATATTATGCTTGACAAAATACAAGGCATCAGAATTGAACCTTTGTCTAATATACTCAAGGATGAACACCCTTGGGGTTGAGAAAAGAAGAAGATGGTAAGGTGGTAATTCTACTCCATATACACAAATTTCAGTATGGTTCTTATATAAAAACCAATCTCTAATTGGGTCTTGGGGATTCAATTGTAGTACACTTTCAGACTCATGAAATATTCTTAATGGAGGCTCATTAAACAATAGGGTATAGAATTTTGGAATTATAGTGTTGAAAAATTTTAAGAATCATTTATTGTTAGGTTGTGCTAGAGAATTTTTCAAGTTTGACTGGTCAAAAAACTCTTTGTTGTGGTAAAGGATCATGAACAACAAGTATGACTGGTATCTGAAGAAATTCATTGAAGGGAATTTTTGTAACTTGTCATGGATCCTTTCGATTAAAAACAAAACAATGTAAAATTTTATAGTGGACTCTTGAATTCACAAATTTGTCAGCAAAAGGAACCCTA
Source organism: Pseudotsuga menziesii (assembly GCA_001517045.1). NCBI lineage: Eukaryota > Viridiplantae > Streptophyta > Pinopsida > Pinales > Pinaceae > Pseudotsuga > Pseudotsuga menziesii. Next base: position 1,424,384 of record LPNX010136783.1, read on the forward strand.
AGACTACATCATGAACCACCAAATTGTAATTATATCCAAATATTTAACATACTATGGAAATGGTTTCTTGAGCTAGTTTAGAAAAATGTTGAGATTATAAGATGAAAGAGAAGTTGGAGGCTCAGATTTGGGTGGTTATAGGGTTCTTAGAAAAAAATTTCTAATTTTGTGGACAACTCTCTAATTTTGGAACTAAGAGACTTTTCCTTGAAAAGCAGACTATCTGGATCATCTTCAATTTCCATGATCTCCTAGAGAAAATATTTGTTTACTGGACAAATTTTGATGTCGACCCTAGACATAATGGCTCTTCTTTCTGGAACATATTGCTAAACACACCATTACACCAATTCAAGAAGGGTTGAACCCTTGACAATATATCTTTTGCTAATACAAAGTTCCATGGTTTAAAGGTGTCTACCCCTAGCTTATCTAGCTCTTTGAATTCTTTGGAAATCAAATGCAGGTTTGGAATGGAGAGTATGCAATCATATATGTCAAATTGCCGATCTCCTAGATGCTCTTCAATACTGGATGATTTTCTTGCATACAATAGACACATTTTTTCTAGAGTTGACACCATATCACTTAATTCGTAAACAACACAACAGAGGGTGAGTGGTTGTGCAGATACCAGTGAGAGAGGTAAGGCCGAGGAAATATTGTATAAAAAGTATGGAATAATTTTGAATGTTAGACTTTACAGACAGAGGATTTGAATTAGCGCACTCTAATGAATGATACTGATGTCACTTACCAATAGGATGGTATACTACAATTTTAGGGTTCAAGAGAGGCAATTTTTAAACACTGCTATTGAGACCCTGAAGAGTCTAGATGTTGATGTGTGGGAGACTAGTTTTATATTTAGGTTCTGGATATGAGATTAAAAATCATGTAGCTTGTGAGGCCTAAATTCAACATAGGTTTAGATCTGGCCTACTAAACCATATACATGCATGATAACTGTACTGTGAAAACACTATAAGTCCTAGTCAGATATTTTATTCCATCTCATCAATGGTTGGCTCTTAGAAGGAAAGGGCCACTCTTGGGTGGTGTAACAAAACTTCTTTTGTGACCTTCAAATGCTGACATGATGACAAATATATTGGTCGTTTGAGATCTAGGGTCGATACCAATGAATAAAACTCATACATCTTGACGTCGTTGATGATTTATAAGTCATCGACCTTAATTCCTGTTCTGGGGGTGTTAATTGTGCTTAATCACTTTCAAATGGATAAATGGATCCCCTTTTACATTACATTGTCCCTTGCACGATCAACCTCAGATTAAAGGTATAAGCAGTTTTAGGGTCGATCTTGAGTCATATTGAAAGACAACTTTTGTGACCCTAAAACGCTAAAATGTAGACACATGGATAAGCAGGTTTGACTTCAGGCTCATCAAAATGAAAAAACTCCTACATAATTTAGCATTCCTGAACTCATCACTACTATCTATCTCAGCTCACTTTTGTTGAAGTGTTTCTCTTTCGTCTGCTTCAATATTTGTTGGTACATGAATGTCATTTTTTTGAACCAATCCAATTTGTTTGCATTTGTTGGGCCCTGGAATGTCCATTTTTCCATCACTTATTGACATATATTTCATCCATTTTCTTCCCATTATCGCCCATTTATCATTCCATTTTCCATCCATTTATTGTAACTGTGTGTAAAACAACATGCTACTTCCATTGATGTTTTAAGTGGTTAAGAATGATTATTTTCCTTTATCTTTGATGAATTGAAGACTATTATGCATAATTTTACTAATGATGGTTTGTGGAGTGATTTTTCACATACAGGACGCTCATAGCAAGCTGTTACAGCCTTAACCGAAAATGCATACCACATAAGAACACCTTGATTCACGTCTCAATTTGCGAGCAAATGGAAACGAATCTCAAAAATCCGAGGCATGGGTTTTGTGTGTAATGGCCTCATTTACCTGACTCCCGAGGAAATCACCAAACAAAGCGACGGTTGCAATATACATGTGGTTCTTTGAGAGGGTATTTTCTAGATTTACTGTTGTGGCTAGTTCCAAAGTTGTTAGCAGTTACAGTCGTGTTTCAGCTGTTATAGATCACAAGTTGAGGGTTCAGTTCCTCATTTCCATGAGATAATTTTATGTATAAATATGTAATCAATATCATTGAGATAGGAGAAGAGAAAAATCAATTTTTTGATGTAGAATTTGATCCAGATCTATTGTAATCATTCCATTCTAATAATACATGCTGGCAATTTCTTAATTATGGAGTTGTAGACTTTCATTGTGGAGATCCAGCTCTGCTCAGTGGAGGAAGGGCCCTCTTCCCTAAGCAGATGCTGGTAGTGTTGATTGTACGTGTTTTATTTTGTATATTTATTTATTTGTTAATTCATGCTTTCATTCATTAGATTGATCATAGTTGATTTTATTATTTAGTTCATGCTTTCATTAGATTTATCATAGTTGTTTTCTTGTTAATTCATCTTAATAGATCGTTTACCAACTTAGCATTGCTTCCAGGTTTATGCATTTAGATCCTGTTTCATAAGAATTGATTCTGTTGAAGTTTGATTAGATTTACAGTTTGGATTTATGAATAGGTTTTAGGTTTGATTTCTTTCCAAGAAGTTGTGACCTAGTTTACAAACAGTTTCGATTGCATACCAATAGATAATAATGTCAGGTAGAAAATGTGCTTACATAGATCTTGAATGATAGCTTTTAAATAAAATACTTCATCGGGTTGATAATTTATGTTTAGTACTCTGCATGTTAAGTTTTAATTAACTGACATATAGTGGGCCCAACATTTTGGCGCCATTGCCGCGGAAGTTATCAATGGTGCAAAAGTACATCTGACATTGTTTTGTAGATGCATTGTTAAAGTAGGGCATGTAGGTTGCATGATTACATTTCAGTTTATTGAATTTATTTTGAGTGTGAATTTTCTGTCTTTACATTCAGTTTTAATTCATTTTCAATCTTTGAACATAAGTCTTATCATTCCCCTTAGTGGTGTTGTAAGCACCACCCATTCTACTAACAAGTTGACAAAAACACTCGAAGGAGCAGCCTCAAGATAGCACATGAAGAATATAATGAAGAGATGGCAGGTGAGAAAGATGGAGAAGTTGTTACCTTTGAATTTCCCATCAAATATTCAGGAAGAGTGGCGCCAACGAAAAGCATCCCCCCACATGTTCTACCAAATTTTCACGGTTTGGAAAATGAAGACCCTGATGTATTTTTATTTCAATTCGAAGTAATTTGTAGAGGATATGGTTATTGTTCTAATGATCAACAGTTGAATGTGTTTCCCCTTACTCTAAAAGGAACAGCCCTCCAATGGTTCATGAGCCTCGATGGGAATTGTATACAAACTTGAGAAGACATGAAACATGTATTCTTGAAAAGGTACCAAGATTATTGCAGGGTCAATGAAGACATCTTGGAAATGACACAAGGAGAAGAAGAGAGTCTGGAGGAAAACATAGAACGCTTTCAATATAACCTCCCAAGATCCAAAAAAAGGAAACTGGGGAAGGAGACCTTAAAAACACTTCTACTCAAGGGAATCCAAGATGAATATTTAGAAATATTAAATCTTATGGGAACAGGTAATGTATTTCAGTTATCATATGATGATATTTTTGAATTATGTAGAAGGTATTCAAGAGGTGTTTCCACCTTTCACACACCTAGGTCACGTGGCAAAAATCTTCAATCCACTTGGTGTGTCCTTGGGGGCAAGTCTCGAGTCAAGGTTGTCACCTTGTTCTTGACTCCTCTGTTTAGGCTCAACTCCTAACGAAGCCAAGGGGGGTAGACCCTATTAAGTTACTAAGGCTAAATTACTTAGTATGGTGATGTTGAACTGAATGAGTTACTTAGGAGTTTGAAATTTAACCATAAACAACCATAGATGACAAGATACAAAATGAACACACAAAAGCACAATGTTGAGACACAATATAAATATATAGCAAGAAAATAACCAGTTCCTTAAAATGGAGTCAAAAAAGAAATCAATATACTTGCATGTTCTTGGAGTGAATGTTTTGCAATTGCCTCTTGGAAAGTTTTAAGTTAATGTGAAAATATGAGTTGACTAAAATTAGGCAAAGGGGTGGACTCCAGATATACCCGAGAGTACTTGGAGTATGTCCAAAACTAAACCTTCACGGCGACCCACAAGGAATATGTGGGATGAATGGAGTCTCTGGGGATATTGTTCATAACGCACCCATTAGGGTGTGACAGAGATCGATGCCCCGAGGTCACTTTTCAGGAGTTCCCACTTCCTTTGGGTATTTTGCCTCCGTAATGGTTTGATCTAGGTGTTGGATTTTCACCTGATGGTTTGTCAATTTGGGAGAGTGAATCCTAATTATACTAGTCACTCAAGTGATTTTGATACAACTTGACTGATCAGACGAACCGCATCCAAGTGCAGAGCATACACACTGGAGTCTTGTCAATTTTAGTAAATTTTGAGATGGATGTTCTTGTTAAAAAGAAAACCCTCCAAGAACCTCTTTCGGTCCAAGGGACCTCAATTAAGGAATCAAGGAGGGGTTGATTTTATTATAGTTATTGAAACAAATGATGATAGCAAATGAAACATAAAAATATAAGCAAACCACAATTTTCTAATTAGACTACCACGAACCTTTCTTCACCTTTCGGCTCAAAAGGAGGCTCGTGGGGTAAGTATTAAAGTTACTTTGAAACCAATAGAAATGGAATATGGAAATGATTTTAAATCAAAGTATACTCCCCTGCAGATTAATGCTACACTAGATTGAAAAAAGATGAACGAAAAGAAAAAAATGACACAGACGCAAATCCCCCCAGGTGGGATGGGGAATGGGCTCGAAAAAGCCTATTCATAATTATTTTTATTACCAATGGTTACAATATCAGGAAACTAATATGATTCCTCTTTATTCTTATACAAAATGAAACCAAGAGCTTACAAAGTGCAAAAATTAAATATTTTAGTCAAAAAGGGAGACCCCTGGGGGGATTCAGAAGGCCCAAAAGTCACTTTCGAGCAGTAGATCCTCCTCTTTTATGTTATACCTGATAAAAACAAGCAAAATTATAAGACTGAAATATTCCTAAAATCACTCTAAAATTACCTTTGGGTCAGCTTACTTTTAACCAAAGAAAGCTAAGTTAAAACTAGTTAAAAAAAGGTAAAAAATGAACCAAGGAAAGCAAGCTTTCCTTGGGATCTTGGCTTGCCTTTTAGGCAGCCAATATGATTTGCACTGATTTCTAGATTTATATTTTATAACATAAAATAGAAATCTAATGCATGCAAGCTACAAATTCTCTTTAAAATTCCATGCAAAAAGGACGATTTCCCTAAAGCTAGATCTAGAATGCTTATGAAACCTTTTAAGAAAAAGATCTAGATTATGGGCTTTGAGGAGATAGATCTATGTTAAATTTACTTTTAAGATAATAGATCTAAACAATATCAAATATGTGAACAAAGTAACCAGGTAAAAAAAATGATTTTGAGGGAGGAAGAGGAGGAGAGAAATGCTGGTAGCCTTGAAGATCCACCGTGGAGATTTCAGGTGGAATGTCAAGGGACTATGCCTTTGGAAGGTTTTGGAGAGAGTGAAGAAGCAAACTAAATAAGCATCCTCTCCAATCTAGGAACCTGCAGCTCTGTTGAAATCAAAGACTTGTGGAAATACTTGTGAGATCCAATTAGTACATACAGAAAGATTTTGAATAACATGTATATAAACTTATAAAACATGCTCAATCTAGATCTCTAAACATGCATCAAAGGAAAGAGATGGCCAATAAACTTTTTGAAAAGCACCTTTCCTATCAAGATTATAATAAGCTTATTATCAATCTTAGCAATGAATCCAAAAGCAATCAGCAAATTATGAACATAGATACAAGTTACCTCAGTAAAAAATGGCAATGATCATCCACATAGACAATGGCATAACACCGTCTTGCCTCCAAAGCTTATCTTTATTTCAAATGAAAAATAACAACAGTACAATAGTAGCAGCACCTCAATCCCAGTTCTAACTAGCTTGGAAGAGGTTGCTTGTGCTTGATTTATACAAAAACCAGGAGATCCATCCCAGGGGGGGCACAAATCCCAAGGAGACAGATCAAATCAGCTGATGGAGAGTCAATCAATGCAGATCTGAAGCTGAAATTAGCCTACTTGTCAACCGGGGGCTTGATTGAGCTGACACATCAACCCATAAATTGACACCTCAGTCCACAGAGCATCCAGGAGAGTCCACACATGTGGAGGAGAGAGAGAGGGTGCAATTCCCCATAAAGACTACTAAAGATCAACTCTGGATCTGATTTGATCACCTCCTTCAATCAAGGATTTATCAGATCCAGTCAATCTAGTTCAGATCTGACTGATTTCAATCAAATTGGCTAAGAATCCACTGATCTTTGATTTTGGATTTGCTCCATTCTTCATCAATTTATTAATTAAAATAATCATTAATTGATTTTTTGGGGCTTTCTAACCTGAGTGATGGAAAATCACTCAAAACTAGGAAATAGTGGGTTCATGGGTTTACATGGTGCTCTTAACTTGAAAATGAGCACCTACATGACTGAAACTGATTATTTGGCCCACTTTTATTACAAAATCAATTTTTCCAACTAAACTATTAAAAAATAGCCTAAGTTTTGGAAAAATTAAATTTTAATAAAAAACACTGAAAAAACTAAAAAATTGAAAAATTGAAAAAACCTAGGGGAACTTAGACATGTTCATATGATTCGACCATGATGTCATGCATGTTTATACATTGACACATAGACTCTAATAACCTCAATATGCCTAAATGCCAAGCCGACAACCCCAACTTTGGAGGTATGGAGTGAAAAAATCAGAAATTATCAATCGTTTATTCAACAACCAATAATAACCAAGGGAAAAAACACCCTGGGCTGATCAGATTGACAAATAAAGTCTAAGAGACCGAGTCTTTTACAGACACTATCATGCTAGAACATTTATTGCAATTCCATGATGGGGTATGAACATGTGATATAGTACAACAAGCACTTCCCAGAAGTACTTCCAAAGGTCTTCTGAAGTCCAAACAAGTTATCCTTGTCCGGTTCACCAGGCTCACTTGAAAAAAAACCACTAAGTACAACTTAGGTGGTAATATTCTGGCTCCATCCAGGGACACATTCTCTGACTAATCTTCTATTCAAAGGAGAGGATGTGAGAACTCTGGAATCTCTAGGTCCTACATAGCAATTAGAGTTTGTCAGTAACATGTAAAAAAAAATTAACTATAAGAAGCAAACTAATGTACATAATTAGTCTATGATGTGCAAAAAGGAATATTTTACAAAACTAATATACAAAGGAAAATTTTCAAACATGGTACAAAATAACTATAGTACAACAATATCAATGATACTACAATATGATATATAAAATTTAGAAATACATGCAGGGCAAGGTTTAGAAATTGTCCCTGAAACCACCAATGCCAATAAAGGCATCAAACTGTCTCAGCTAAAAACAACTTGAGGAGGAAACCATTCACTAGCAGGCTCAACCTATCTCCTTCTAGGTCATTTAGATAGAAGGAGTTTGTTCCTGCTATTTCATCGATGATGTACAATCCCAACCACAAGCTGTCGAGCTTTCCATGTTTCCCAGGTTTCTCCCATCTTTTTTCCCAAAGCAAAACTGTGTCACCTACTTGGAAGGATCCTGGCTAGGTGGACTTATCAAAGGCTCTCTTGACCTTGTCTAAATTTCTAATACTACGGTCAAGAGATTTTCTTCTACTCTCATCTACCTCGATCAACTGGTTTATTCTGTTTTGGATGGCCTCTTGATCTGAGCTGAAGGTATGGAGAAGCTGATAAACTGGAAGCTTTAAATGGACTGGTAAGGTGACATCTAGGCCACAGACTAGTTCGAAAGGGATCCTCCCGGTTGAAATTTTCTTGGTGGTTCTATCAGCCCATAACGCTAATTTGATCTTGCTATCCCAAGCCTTCTTATTGTCACCCAAATTTTTTTTGATTATGGTCATTAAGTTCTTGTTACTTGATTCAGCTAGACCATTTCCTTAGGGATAGTAATTGGATGATTGGGATAGGATAATGCCATACTTGAAACAGAAAGATGACATCTCGAAGGAAACAAAGCACGGGCCATTATCCATGATGATTCTAGCTGGCACACCGAATCTTGTGATAATCTTATCTTCTAAGAAATCCATGACTATAGCATCGGTTTCATTCTTGGTGGGTATCGCCTCTACCCACTTGGTAAAATAATCAGTGGTGGTAAGAATCCAAGAATAACCATTGCTTGAGTTATCTTTGAACTTACCGATGAAATCAAGCCCCCACTGCTGGAAAGGGGCTTCGACTACTATTGGATTTAAAGGCAAGGTTTTCATTTGTTGCTTTCTAGTGAATAACTGACACTGGGGGAAAACTATGATAGCTTTGTGCACATCTGAAAATAGGTTCAGCCAATAGTAGCCTGCTCTAAGGATTTTGTGGGTGGTTGTTTTTGCTGCCAAATGTCCACCACAAAATCCTGAATGGAACTCAACCATGAGTTTCTTGGACTCAGGTTCATCGACACATCTAAGTATTAAACCATCGGGGTTTCTCCAAACCAAACCATCTTTTGTCAAACAATACTTAGTTTCTTTTAACCTTAATGCTCTTCTTTTATGACCAAGTAAGTGATCGGGGCATGTAAGGTTGCGGAGGAAAAATATGATGTCGGTGTACCAAGGGTGCTGCTCTAATCTCTGAAGCTCTTCTGATACACTTTGTTCTGAATCACTATCCTGGCAGATTATTCCTAAGGCCTTTTCATTTCCTTGGGTCAACATCTTTGCAAGACCTTGCCCCTTAATTAACTTAGTAGTTTTTATCTCCAAGTCATATTCTTGAATCTTTGAAACCCACTTACCCCTGATTCCTAGACAATCCTGTTGAGACATGATATCCTTGACAGCTGCATGGGGTACATATCCAATGATTTTGGAGTAACCTATATAAGTTCTGAAATGTTTAAGGGACTTGAAAAGAGCATAGGCTTGTTTCTCCATCGTGGTATACTTCAACTCTGAATTTTGAAAGGCTCTACTCATAAAGGCTATAGGTTTCTCTTGTCCCTCCTTATTCTTTTGAAGCAAAACACCGGCAATGGTGTCTTTTGAGGCAAAGGAAAAAATCTGGAATTCCCTAGAATAATTTGGACTAATCAAGACCGGGGACGTGGATATGGCATTCTTGATAGAATTGAATGCAACTTTCCCTTCATCTGTCCACTCAAACTTAGCATCTTTCTTTAATAATTTTTGTAGAGGTTTCATTAATTCTGCTAAATTTGGGATGCATCTTCTTATCAAATTGATCTGACCATTAAAAGATTGGAGAGCTTTTAGATTCTGAGGCAAAGGGACTTTCTTAATGGCTTGAACTCTCTCAGGATCAACCTTGACACCATCCTTAGAAATGATGTCCCCCAACAACTTGCCTTCATCAACTCCGAAGATTGACTTGGCGGGGTTCATGGAAATACCATATTTCCGACATCTTATAAAAACCTGCCTAAGATGACTTATGTGGTTAGGTCTTTCCTTTGAAAAAATAGTTAAGTCATCTTGATATATTTCGATTATTTTTCCTATAAGTTATTTGAAGGAAAAATCCATGGCTCTTTGGAAGGTGGCACTAGCATTCAATAAGCCAAAAGGCATTCTTAAAAATTTATAGGTACCCCAAGGTGTGGTGAATGTAGTCTTATGTTAATCCTCCTTATTTACCAACACTTGGTTATAACCCAAAAAACCATCCAACATGGACATCATTCCTGATCCTATTACTCTTTGAAGCAATGTTTCCATGTCGATGGGTAATTATCTTTGAGGCATGATGTATTCAGATTTCTAAAATCTATACATATTCTAATTGACCCATTCTTCTTTCTGACCACAACTAAGTTGGAGCACCAAGATGAATGTCTTGTAGGTGCTATGATCCCTGCTGCTAACATCTTCTAAAGTTCCTTCTGCACAATGGGGGCCAACTTAGGATTTATTCGTTTAAGTTTTTGTCAGAAAGGTTTGACCTCCTTAGCTTCTTCTGTGAGGGGAATAGTGTGTTGAAACACATCCTCCCGATAGGCTTTAAGCTCATCATAACTAAAGGCCAACACATCTCTATACTCTTTGATTAAGTTGATCAAATTGTTCCTTTCCTTTTCCGAAGTACCTTTTCCGATTTTTATTAACTTGGGGTCTTTGTCAGTTCCTATGTTTATTTCCATATAATTCCCAATTTTTATCTCTTCTTTTTGTTTTTTATGATGATCTTGTCGATTGAAAATATTCTCGAAAGATATAAGGCTACTCGGGATGTGATTCCTTACATTATCCTCGCACTCCTGATACTCTTTACCCTCCTGCTGATAATTGATCTTGCAACCTTCAAACTCTTGTAGATTGTGGATGAATCTCAAGAGCTGCTTATCATCTTTGAACACCTGCCAATGATCTATATTATCTGGAATTGAAGGTCTGAAATTAATTTCCATCTTTCCATTCCCACTAATCATTTCATCTGATGGCTGGAGGGTGGATGCTGCTACTGCTAATTTATCTGCTAACCCATTCATTTCCCTATGGACCTTTTGAATGTTAAGTGCATCAAACCATTCCATAGTGTCCCATGTGGCATTTCTATACTTTCTTAGTCTGTCATTTTTGCATTGATACTGATTCTTAATCTGGAGGACAACTAAATCTGAATCACCTTTGATGTTCAACATTTTTCACCCACATCTTTAGCAGTTTCTAACCCTAGGAGCAATGCCTCATACTCGACTACATTGTTTGATGCTTCAAACTCTAACCTGAACGCAAATTTGTAGATTTTATTTGAAGGAGAGATCGTCACGATGCCCGCACCTTTTTCGGTTTTGGAATAAGCCCCGTCAAAGTAAATTTGCCAAACTTCATCGATCTTTTCATTTTTAATGTTTTCCTTAATAGGGGCCATGAAATTTGACAAAATACCATAGTTTCCAAAGTTGTCAGTGAAATAAAAAAATTCATTTCCAGGATTCTTAGGGTTTTCTACACGTCGTTTCCTTAGCTTTTCTCTGTGGAGAATCACCCTAGTGTTCTCTGATGTAGGTATAGTAGCATATGTCCAATCCATTTGAATGTGCCCACCAAGAGTTGCGGCCCATTTTCTGGATAGCAACATCCCCCAATTATCTGGAACATCTCTCACTACCACATCCATAGACATGTCGATATCAGGATACTTAGCCAACTTAACCTGTAAATTTAAGATTATCCCTACCACTTCAACTTCTCTTGCATCCATGGCACAAACATTGTGGTAAGGTCAGGTGACCCTTAGATTTAGTTGCTCCATTACTTTTCTTGTCATGACATTTGATGAAGCACCCGAATCTAACATGCAGTGATGAAGGAGAAGGTTATCACTAGTAGAAAAGGAGAAATTAATGACTAAAAAAATGACTAAAATCAGGCTATAAACGACTATTTTTGAGTTGGTGACTAATAGTAGCAAATTACCACTATCTTATAGCTAGTCATATTTCACTAGTCATTAATAGCTTGACTTAGTAGTCATTGATTTAGTCATTGATAGACAATGCTTTAGTCATTGATAGTCAATGATTTAGTCATTGTTTTAGTCATTGATAGTTAATGATTTAGTCATTGATTTAGTCACAGATTTAGTCACTGAGTTAGTCATTGATTTAGTCGTTGATTTAGTCACTGATTGCAACCATTAATGACCAAATATACGATTAAATAAACTACTAGATGTTAACATATTAATGACTAAGCTAAATACGACTAAGATACGGGAAATTAGATACTAATAGTTGTATATATGTGAATTTAGTCGTTTTTGTAGTCACAAATTTATGATAGGGCACGGAGGAATTGAACCACCAACCTCTTGCCTATAATTAGGCAGGCGCTCTACCATTGAGCTAGCACCCTTTAAGAAGTTGTTATTGCTTGACAATGATGATATTCAAACAAATTTATGATAGATATCAATCTACAAACTACATAATTATTACTATTACAACTTACTAGTAACTAGTATTTATGAAAGTAGTCATTTACGCAGTGGAGAATTGTAAATAAGGAGCTACGTTGGATGATTTCACAAATATCGACGTTTCGATCCCTACTATGGGATCATCATTAGGAGACAACTGAAGCATGAGGTAAAATACCAAGAATCCCATCAGTATTTATAGTTAGTGTGAAGCATAATAGGTTCTAGGTTTTTAAGTCGGCTTTAAGTTTTAAATTTTTTTAATTTTTTTATTTTTAATTTTTAGAAATCATTATTATGAAAATATTATAATAAGGTTTAAATATCTAAATTCAGGTGCTTTGGGAACTTCTCCAAAATCCCTCCAGACACATCATTAGCATCATTGACTTTAGGGATTTGCGTAGTGCATATTTGCATTCTCTTATGCCTGGGGGGTCAGCAGATTTTATAGACATTATCAGATAAGCATAAAATTTCAATCATCTGAGTAAAACTAGGCCACTGTCAAAGCAAATCGGGAGAAAAACAGACTCTTCTTGTACTGTAATGAAATATGAAGCCAATTATGCAAACATGCATGAAATTTTTTAAGATTTAGACAGTTAAACTTAAACCTGTCTGCAGCACAAGATCAATTCATGCATGGCCATTAAAATGTAAAAGTAGATAGGAAAAATTCAAAACTCACATAAAAATGATGAATTCAAAATGTATCTCTGACTTGTATTCAGGATATAAATTTGATTCAGGATATAAATTTTCTAATCCCTTGAATCTTGTAGCATTTACAATTAAAATGACAAATTATAATAGGTCAACGACCATTCTATCAATTGTTACAAAGCAGTTCTCCAGATTTCTACATGTCAGAAAATTACGACAAACAAACAGACCATGTACTTCAGCTTAATAGCAGTGCAAGTTTAAATTTTTCATAGTCAGCCACACTGAAATTTTAGTTCAAAGGAATCCTACAACCAAAATGCACTTTGTAACATATCCATTGCAAGATTGATATCCAATTTAGAATTTGGCATGATATTAGTATTCTAAAGGAAAAAAATCCAATAGAAGAATACATACAAGGACAGGTGTTAAATGCTCGTTTAATAGAATAACAAATGTAGCCAATACCTGGAATCTAAAAGCACATTCTAGGAAGGAAAAAAATAGGTTTTAACTGTCAAACCCCAGGAATGTATTGGAGCCTAGATTTAAACCTAAGAATACCTACAGCACTGAGCTTATGGTCCTGCTTAAGCACAAAAAATGTCTGGGTTACAAACATTGCTCATAAATATAATCACTTTGTTCACTAGCAATGAATTTTTGAAAATAAATTTTAGCACACTATCGATTTGATTATGTTCTGTTATAAAATTACACTACATGAATTGTCTTCAACTTTGAGCTATAAAGTTCAGGAACTTACCAAGAATCATCTGGATTTCCTGATTCATAGGTAGGAGGTGGGTCAATAGTATTCAGGCTTCTAGGACAAGAACGAGTATTAATTCTCTTTTTCCAAATGGAAAGATCACGTTTTTCATACTTCTTTTCCCAGCACAAAAGTTCTGCTATTTCTTCAATTTTCTCTTGTTCTTGCTGGAGCTCCTCTTTTGATCTCTGTCGAGATTGGTAATATTGTTTCCAATTCATGGGAGGACTAGAGAGAATCCAATATCCACCTGGTCTCAAGACTCTATCCACTTCTATCAAATACATACCATCTACAAACAAATGAAGCTACACAAATCAATTTGAGAATCAAATCAGTAAATTCAAGGCTCTTCTATAGCTCAGAATTTTAACTTTAACAAAAGCATTAATCCTGTAAAAGTCCCTAATACCATTTGCAGTCCAAGGTATCAAACACCATGAACATTGAGACATGTCAAAAGCCTTGGAAGGGTAAGGAAGCTACTATGTCCCCATTACACCAATCACAGTAGGCGTGCCTCGCTCCAAAGAAAATTGCACTTGGGCTTCATGTGAATCCCTTGGTGCAAATGACATGGTCAAAACATTTCTCTTCAAAATTTATGCACCCCAGCTTGCCACCTAAGCATTCCATAAGGATTTCAGATAAGGGCATATCCTCAAACTCCATAAATCATTGCAAAAACAAAATACAGGACACTACTGTATGCATGCAATTGATGTACAACCATGAAATGGGAAATCTACAACCATTTTCAAATCTGTCACTATTTAAATTGATTCCAATTATTCGAGAAGCTCCTGCAATTCTTACCCCTTCAGCAACCTGCATAGTTAAAGGCCAAATCAGAAGTCTAACAGATAATTAAAGAGTAAACTAGTTGTGCCCAGAGGCGTTCTTGATCACAAGGGAGATGTTGTCATGTTTGTACAACTGCAATAAAATATTATTAAAGAGTAAACTAGTTGTGTCCAGAGGCGTTCTCGAGCACAGTATGGGGGAGTATGGGGAGATGTTGTCACGTTTGTAGGTGACGCTGTAATAAAATAGTAATAAATTTTATACCCAACATGTTGATCTACCCAAAATTAAAATTAAATTTATCCCTCTAGACACTTGATAGAGCCTAGATTTGGATCTAGGCTGGTCATAATGATCCCAAAAAATTGCAAACATGGGAGCTCAACTATAAACTAATCATAATTATCCTCAACAAAATTGCATTTTTTGAACTTTAGTGTATACACATGAACAAAAAGGGAGAGAACACTTGTTTTTAGAACTTACAGCAAGCCCAACACCCCCAAGGCCAAATATTGCTACTGTTGAACCCTTCTTGGGTTTGGATACGTTCAAAGTTGCACCCATCCCTGATTCCACAACAAAATTAATTTTGAATAAGAATTCCAATCAAGGAAATGATCATGGATGGTTTTATTAACAATCCAACAAACCACACTTTAAGAATTGAATTACCCACTTTGTAAAACATTATATAGTTTAAATCAGTATCAAAAAGTCCAGGAAATGATTTACCTTTTGAGACACCACAACTTAGAATACAGACTTTGTTAAGAGGAGCCTATGGATTAATTTTTGCAACACAACTGACATGCACAACAGTGTACTCGCTGAAATTCTATGTACCAAAGAAATGGTAAATCGGTTTTCCATTGATTGAAAACCTTGACTTTCCATCATTGATCATAACCCCTCTTTCAGTATTAATCCTTAGCAGATCACACATGTTGCTCTCCTCTGACTTGCAGTGTCTGCATTCTCCACATTCTCCAGTAAATATAGGAAGCACACTATCACCCTCCTTGAGGTCAGTCACCCCTTCTCCAACACTCTCAACAATTATATGTCAACCATGTTATGATTATAATTATAATTAGTAAGCAACAAATCACCAGAAAATTCATATCATTTTTCCCTCTTCAAATTCTACATCTCTGCTACTATGACTAATCAAATTTTCTCAAATTTTTTTAATACAAACTTCATGGCAAGAACAGAGTGTATACCCATCTGCTTCATGTCCAAAAATGCGGGGAAAGAGAGGAGTTTGGCCCTGCAACGAAAGCAATGTTAAACGTTTAAATATTAAGAAAATTTCAGAATACAGGCAAGAAGAATCAGTTTGAGAATACATGCAAGAAGAATCAGCAAGTTTCTGAATAGTCAGTGATGGATTTGAGAGAAAACATTAAAGAGCTTCCAATTTTGTCAATTTTCTCTGAGCAACATGGTTCATTGTTTGCGGTCAATTCCTCCTCAGTCATGGATTGCAGGCCTACAAAAAACAAGTATGTTGAGTATGTTCCCATGATTTGGGCCTGTTCCTATCCTTATAACCTAGCACCAAATAAAGATTCAATACCACAAGTAAATGCTGGAAACAAGAATAGCGGAAATGAAGGTTTGGGTTTTCAAACTGAAGGAGCAGAAAACTTTGAGGATGAAATGCTGTTGAACTCTCTGTGGGAAGAGGAGACAAAAAGGATGACCACTGGCAACGTTTTGGAGTCCCGGGATAGAAGAGAAGGGAAAAGAGGCAAGCATCAAAGCACGGTGATAATGCCCCCTGAAAGGAGAAATTTTTATCCTTTTGTTCAGTCTCAACATGAAGCAAGCATTGCCTTTGGTCAAGTAGACACTCAAATGTCAGATTTTGTATGGGATGAAGGTGATGGTGGTAGCCAGGAGAAGCAGCTGGATAGGGTTTCACAGGAAGATAATATTTCTCCAGAAATGCAAGGACGGTCAGAGTTATGCTCATTTAAAAGAGATGAGAACAATAAAAAATCCCTTTATTTTTTTCTCCAACAATCTGTAAATTTCCAGCAAAGAAATATTAATTTCAGATTGATTTTTAGATCCTTAAACCCTCATTTTCAATTATTTATTTTATATAATTTTCTGTATAACAGATCTGTAATTTTCAGAATATAAATTGAACTTTCAGATTTGTTTTAGCCTAACAATATCTCTGTTTAATCATTGTTTAAAAGCTGTGTAAATCTGGAATTTACTTGTTACAATTCACATTAGAACCAGATTTACCCTAAGTCCATTTACCCCTTTCTCTCCTTGAATACACCTTGGACTTAGATTGTTGTCAGGATTCCCCCCTTTGAGCTATATAGGAGAGCTGACCTAAATTGAGAGATAATACTATCAAGGTGACAGTGGGTAGTTTTTCTTAGTCACCCATGAGTTCTCACATGTATGCTTGGGACTTTCACATTGAGTGAGAATGTAGGAGGTAAAAGGTTGGAAACAGAACCAATTTAAAAAGTGGGAGAGATTTATTGAGGTGATAGTGGGTAACCTCTCTGAGTTGTTCTTAGATCTTCACCTTGTGAGTTTGGACTATAATGCCATAGGTGAGGGTTTCAAAAGTAACAAGTACAAAATTGGATGATATCCTCATCATCAGTGCTAATAGGGCAGAAATATAATCCGAATAGCTATTTTATAAACAACCACAACCACAAACATTATTTTCAAAGGATCCTGGGTGCATTCTCATTGTTATTAGATGACTAATTCATATAGATAATATCTAACTGAGCTTTATTTGTCATTCCCTAGAACACATGCATGGCCTCTTAATGGAAAAAAGAAATTAAAAATAGATATTAATTGAGACACTGCCCTGAAATTCTTCAGAAAATTCAATCTGCTTCTTTATGACTCACCTGTATTTTATTTATGGCTTCTTGTGGGTGTTCAATTCGGAACCCAACCTGTGAAGTTAAAAACAAGAAATATATCCTCAGAATCTAAAAATAGAAAGTGACCAAACTATTCATTAGTGTAGAGACCCTAAGGAGACACGATCACATAAAATTTATTGAAGAACATTTCAAATCAACCAGCTTGGCTATAAGGTATAGACATGAGCCCAATCCTCATGATGAAATTTTCCAAGGAGCTTTCACATAAAATGAAGTATTGAGTAATATGGAAAATGACAATCAAAGAAGAATGTTGCATACAATTTATGAAGATAACATGAAAATAATAGTGGAATTCAGACAAGTATCATTTGGAAATGACATGGAGAAAATAAAGGTAAAAACAAAGGTTGATGCCACCAGAAGAGAAGATTTAGAGAAAAATGTTTTTGAAGCCAAAGATTAGTTGAAGCAACAACATATGCAAGCTATAGAGGAGGCCAAAATAAGAGCCAAGGAGGAATCTAAGAATAAGGGCCAAGGAGGAATCTAAGGAGGATTCAATTACAAAGCTCTGTTTACTCTTTTTTGCACGATTCCTCAATGTCAAAACTAAATATCCATTCAGTTGATGCTATGACCCATTTTGATCCAAACCAAGCCAGGATTACTACATATCAGCACTATGTACATCCATCAATTACAGTTACCTAGGATATGTATGAACAGAATTAGTCAAGCACATGCAAATATATTATAAATGGACAAATAGAAGAAAACAATGTAGTTTAGACCTTCCTTAATTTCTATACTCATATTTATAATACGATCACACTTTGTCTCCTGAGGAGACACGTCACTGACGAAACAATGGACATACTTGAGAGAGAGAGATAGAGATAGGTAGTTGTAGGGCAGAGTGAGACAAATACTGACCACAAGGTCACGGATCAATACTGTCAACCTCAAAACATATATAAAAAACAAAAAAATCTATTTGCATTTGCAGCAGCTGTCAACCCAACAACTCTCCACCCACAAAACTCAAAATCCCTAATCGAGGTTCTACACCCAGCTTGATGAGATTCAAACTAGATTCAATTAATTTTTTTAGGCCTTTCTAGCCACAAACAACTACACCTAACTGACTACACATTACACTCTACTCTAAAGTGATCTACCTTATAGAGATGCACATGACTACACATTACACTCTTGTCTGTACCCTGTTTTTGGACAATTACTAGTCCTAGAATGCTGGTTATCAAGATTTTACCCCCACATGGTTTCAGCCTAGAATCTGACCACTGAAGGAAACTTGTTTGGACCAGAAATTGGTGAGTTGACAAGCAGCTCAGATGATCGAGAAGAGGTTAATATGTGGAGTGTGTCAAAGGGCTCAAAGAGAGAGTCTTTACATTCAAAATTGTCAGACATTTTGGGAGATGAGTTTGAGAATACAGGCAAGAAGAATCAGCAAGTTTCTGAATAGTCAGTGATGGATTTGAGAGAAAACACTAAAGAGCTACCAATTTTGTCAAATTTCTCTGAGCAACATGGTTTATTGTTTGCAGTCAATTCCTCCTCAGTCGTGGATTGCAGGCCTGTAGAGAACAAGTATGTTGAGTATGTTCCCATGATTGGGGCCTGTTCCTATCCTTATAATCTAGCACCAAATAAAGATTCAATACCAGAAGTAAATGTTGGAAACAAGAATAGCAAAACTGAAGGTTTGGGTTTTCAAAATGAAGGAGCAGAAAAGTCTAAGGATGAAATGCTATTGAACTCTCTGTGGGCAGAGGAGACAGAAAGGATGAACACTGGCAACTTTTTGGAGTCCCGGGATAGAAGAGAAGGGAAAAGAGGCAAGCATCAAAGCACGGTGATAATGCCCCCTGAAAGGAGAGATTTTGATCCTTTTTTTCAATCTCAGCATGAAGCAAGCATTGCTTTTGGTCAAGTAGACACTCAAATGTTAGATTCTGTATGGGACGAAGGTGATGGTGGTAGCCAGGAGAAGCAACTAGAGGGGGTTTCATAGGAAAATATTATTTCTCCATAAATGCAAGGACTGTCAGAGTTATGCTCATTTAAAAGAGATGAGAACAATGTGCAAGAGGCTTCCCATTATGGTTTTATGACATTGAATATAAAAATAACAGAAGATTGTACATCAAATGAGAAGGAAGAAAAAATGTCTATTAGCAGCAAGAACTGGATGGAGGTAGGAATAAACAAGGAAGAGATTTGTGTCCATTCACGAGGATTGAAAAGAGGTTGGACAATGCCACCTTGGATGTATCTTCTCATCAAGAGAGAAAATATTTTAAACACACTCAGATTCAAGGGATGCCAAATTTTTTATTACATGAAAATAAGAAAGAAAATGTGGAGGAACAATTCATTGGAGGATTGTGTTGCTGTGGAGGAATTAAGTGGAGTCTCAGGAAAAGGTGCCCAGGAGGCTATTGTAGGAGCGGAAATGAGAGGAACCCCACAATATTTGTTAGATGAGAGTAATCAGACACATTCAGTTGTTTCACCTAAGCATACTGTTCTGGCAGACATCGAGGAAATGCCAGATTTGATATTTGATGTAAGCAAGGAATATCAGACAACAATGCATGCCAAAGTGCCTTCTCAGCAGGATCATTTAGCAGCCAAAATGTAAGGAGTGCTAGACCAATTAGTAGATGGGGAGAAACAGTGCACCTTTGTAGACTGCCTTAATAATCTGGATGCAAGTGATAACACAGAAGATAAAATGTGTGAGTTTTCAAGAAACATGGATAGGTTAGTTGAGGGGGAAAGAGATAATAACACTGTGAATGGATCTTCTCATGAAGTGATAGATGTTTTGGGACATACAGAAAGCCATTGGGTGTCAGGTTCTGCTATGAAGCATGTCAAAGAGGAGTCCTTTGAGAGTGTTATCCTACTAGATAAAAGAAGTGAGTATGCTGGAGTAACTGCACATGAAGATATTGCATTTGTAAATATTCATAGGATGTTGGAGTTGGTGATTGATGTAAATGATGTAGAGATGCATGTGACACAGGTTCACTGCAAGAATCTAGTAATTGAGGTAGTTTGTTCAGTGTCAGATTTTATGTTGGATGAGAAAAAAGAAGTGAAAGGCAGTCATGATTTGTGTGAGGCAGGGGATGAAGAGAAGGAGAATATTACTAAGTATCTAATAACTTGGGATTTTCTGAATGTGGAAGCACGAATTTGTAATATGGGTAGATCCTCTCAAGAAAATGATTCTATTTTTGGATGTTCAAAAATTCAAGGGACATTAAATTCATTACTTGGTGGGACTGACATGGATAATGTGGGGAAGCATAACATAGAGGCATTACAAGAAATTGCTGCTTTGGTGGAAAAGCAAGGAGTTTTGGATTTCTCACCCTGTAAAAGCATTGTGAAAAATGCCATGTCAGTGGAAAAATGAATAGTTTTGGATTTGTCACTAGATGAAACCACTGAGAGAGGTATAAGAAGTTGACTTGCCCAAAAAAATCAGAAACCAACCCATAAACCCTCATGACAAATTAAGTGAACACCTTATGGGAAACAATGTGCATGATTCCTCAATGTCAAAACTAAATATCCATTCAGTTGATGCTATGACCCATTTAGGGCAGAGTGAGACAAATACAGTCCACAAGGTCACGGATCAATACTATCAACCTCAAAAAATATATATAAAAAACAAAAAATCTATTTGCATTTGCAGTAGCTATCAACCCAACTCTCGACCCAACAACTCTCCACCCACAAAACTCAAAATCTCAAAGAAAGACAGAAAAAGCATCACCACAGGGAGAACAGAATGAGCCTAGACAGCTTATCCAGGAGGCCTCTTGGGTGGAAAAAACACACCCCAGGGGAATCAAAACAAGAATATATCCCTATCTAATACAAGAGGATAGGATAAAGAGTCCCATACTCAAAAAGGGAAAAATATGAGTATGCCACAAATACCTAAAAAAACTCTTAAAAGAGCTGTATCAAGCCTTCCTCAATAATTTCTCCTTCCCAGAGTTCTGGGAAGGAGAGAAGACCAGCCTTCATATCAAGTGCTTCCTTGGATAAGCAGTCTGCACTCATATTGTGCTCCCTGTAGACATGGCTAAAGCCAAGGGATAAGAAATATTGTTTGATAGACAAGACCCACAAGACCCAGAAACAATACCCACAAGAAATACCCAGAAGACAGATGTGTACAATCAAGGTGGGGAAACAACCATTTTACCCACAAGACGAAGGGTAAAATTTTTATCTTCTCTCTCAAGGTATAGTCCATATGTATTTTGTACAGTAATTCTAAGTTTTATCATCATCGTATAAGGAAGGTCATTTCTTTCAACTTAACACTCCCAGAGGTCCTTGTGTTAAAGTTGAAGCATCCAAGGACAATCAATAACAGTAGTAGTAATAAATTAACGAACAAGTTAAAATAGCATACGTAAAGGAAAAACAAACGTGGTAACATATATAACATAATTTTCATTTCTTTCAACTTAACACTCCCAAAGGTCCCTGTGTTAAAGTTGAAGCATCCAAGGACAATCAATAACAACAGTAGTAATAAATTAATGAACAAGTTAAACTAGCATACGTAAAGGAGAAAAGAACGTGGTAACATATATAGCATAATTTTCATTTCTTTCAACTTAACACTCCAAAAGGTCCCTGTGTTAATGTTGAAGCATCCAAGGATAGTAAATAACAGCAATAGTAATCATCATAAACCATCATCACCTTGAAGCCATTTTTTTGACAATTCTTCAAGCTGGAGTCGTTGAAAGTTGATGAGACAAGATATGCCTCAAACTTCCTCCTGTTGCATCGCTTTGTATAGGGCCCAAGCCATGTAGGAAGAAATTGAACAAATTGAAAGAAGTGGTACTTGGGAATTAGTTTCACGCCCAAAGGACAAGAATTTCATAGGAACTAAATGGATTTTAAAGCCCGTCCTATAAAAAGGTATGGTAAAATTTTTGTTCTAGATGGTTAAAAAATAATAGTGTACTTTTTACTAGCACAAAATATTTTGTTTTAACTAAACTCTAGGTCATTGGGTTTTTATGCATAGGTGCTATCATTTTAATTTGAAAAGTTTTGTTTATAACAAGGGTCCTAAATTCCTATGCCAGCTTGCAGGATTATTTTCTCTGAGGGAGGGTTTTCATTTTGTCACTGGAACTAAAAAGAATGCCCCAAAACTAAAGTATAATAGTTGAGAATTATTCATTCATACTTCAATCCCATCTCTAATAGTGCCAGAGACCCATGTAATTAACTTTGCACAAGATGTACATAAAATATATATTTGAATTTAATAATTAATGGATATTACACAATGGGGTCATATCAATGGAATATATACAATGTCAATGTTAGAATAATCAACCCATAGTATTTACCCACTTAGACATTATTTCATTTATTTTGTCTTATTTGCCTAGTCCATGAGTCCCACCATGTGCAAGTTGTCAATTGCCTATCCATAGAGGTCAAACTTGCCATTATTGACTCATGGAGCGCTTGGGAAAGTCCTGGGAATCAAATCTGCTTTATTCCTGGCCTCCTAGGCGCCCTTCTGCTTTTTATGCTTTATTGCCTGCTTTTTCAGTGTTTTAAGGCACATAGGAAAGCAAGACTAGGTGAGGTGAATCAGCTTTGTTGCCTCTTCCTCCTCCACTCTTTCCTCCATGCAAAAGCATGTAAGAGCTGCCATTTGACCACTCTTTAGCTTGCCCATGCGCCCTTGCTAATTCGTGGGGTCCTTGATAGATTTGGGATCAACTTTTTACACCTATGGGGGATTTGCCTATTTTGGGTAAGCCTGCTTTATGCTAGATTTGGATGCTTCCTTATGCATTCGATTTGCTCATGTATTCTATATATTCAGCAGCCTATGTTATTACAGGGTTAACTATTGTACACTCAGTTAATATAATTTTGTGTTACAGCTCCATATTCAGTCTCCATTGTTGATCATTTGCATGATCAATTGTTAATTGCTGTGAGTGAAATTAATATACTGCAGGCCTGAATTTCTACAGTCAATACTTGGCAAGTTAGGTACCTATTATTAGGAGGCAAGGAAACATCAGAGGTTGTGTGGGGCAGTAAAAAATATTTATTCAATTGTCAAACAACCACTGCTATGTGAAAATTAATACAAGTTGTGCCCTTCTGCGAGAGGTACCCCAGTGAAATCAACTATCAAAATGAAAGGACTGCCCCTAACTACTCACCATTGCGGTTTTTATTTATGTTAGCATTCAAAATTAATTGAATGAAATCACCTATCAAAATTAAAGGTCTGTCCTGTACTACTCACTGTCGCACTGTTTCTTTTTGTTTTTTAAACAAAAACTAAGAGTATTTGTATTAAACGGCTGAATCAACAGGCTATTACAGAGGTCAAGCGGTTTTTCAAAAACCAATTTTTTTTGGTAGATCCCAGAGAGCCTTTGGCTCTCTTTTTCTCAGTATAACTATTACTTTCTTTTCATCTTTCACAATTCCTATTGCACTGTAGATGCTTACATACTGTCCTTTGAGAAAGACACAAAAAAACATAACAATATAGACATTAAGGATGACTACAGCTAAACAATTATATCGTTGCCTTCCATATCCTCCATAGACTGGCTGCATGGCAGATTTTTCGTCTATAGGCTTGGCTTCCTTCAGGGTGATAGGGTTATGAATCATGATCCTATTATTATGGTTGAAACTATTTTAGTGAATTGACGCTTTGTTATGATGTGGCTTTAACATGGAATGAAAATAAACTTTTATTTGTATAATTGTCGTTCCACTTTCGAACTTGGAAATAATGTTCGGAATGTTTTCAGGATGACAATAAAAAAATGGAAATTATCTGATAAATAGCTCCATTCCTTGCATGCATATTGCATTATCTAATAAATACAAGTTGAAATATCTTCCATAATAACAATTTTGTTACAGCTTTAAAAAGAAATGCCTATTCCCTTATTTGCTCTTTCTTTTAATCCATTGACAACATGTAATGATGTCTTTGAAAAACCTAGCACCAACCTAGTTTTTGTCTAATATGTAACAACTAAGAAATTCTAGAGGGTAAGATACCATTTCATATCCCTAAACCATTTCATGAAATTGGACCTGTCAAAGGCATATGGAAGCTTGCACTGGCTTATTTGAGGCTTGTCTTAATTCACATTGGATTCTCCATGCAAATGGTGAAATGGATAATGGGGTGCCTATTTTTCGTGCCTTTTGCATTTTTTTATCAATGACTCAACTTTAGGTTTCTTTAGACCAAGCAAAAATATAAGGCAAAGTTTCCCTTTCACCCCTCTGTTGTTTTAAATGATTGCTTAAAGATTAAGTAGAACTTCATCAGAAGCAAAGATATCTCACTCTTTAGGAGGCATTAAGCTTGGGAGATCCTTTTATTTGACCCACTTATTGCTTGTAGTTTATAAGCAATGTATTTTCGTTCTATGATGGATCTGGAACAGTTCTTAAAAAAATAAAGGAGATTCTAAATATGTAGATTACAGCTTTAGGTATGGAGATCAATATGCATAAATCAAAATTAGCTTTTAACAGAGTGGAGGAGGCCCTAGGTGAGAGAGACTTTGCAGCTTTTCCCTTTTCATAAAGTGGACTTTCAAGATGGAAACAAGTATCTAGGTCTTTTGTTGAAATCTAGTGACCACAGGAATAAGGAACTGAAGGTCACCACTAGATAAGAAATCATAAGATAGAACTAACCTGTGGTGCAACAGATGGCTCTCCCTTGAGGGAATTTAACTTTAGCCAATACTGTCTTGGAGGCAAAGCCAGTTTATTGACATGTACTGGCATATATCCCTAAGGTAATTTTGGAGACAAATAGGAAGAAATGTTTCAAGTTTTTGTGGACAGGTACGAGAGAAAAAGAGCTAATCCCTTTAGTCAAGTGGCAGTCACTAAATAAACCAAAGGAAGTTGATGGATTGGGTTTAAAAAACATGCATTCCTTTGGTAAGGCTTAGGTAGATGAGAGTCTATGGATGTTTAGTTCTAAGGAAATCCTATGGAGGCAAGAGATTCTTCATAAGTATATAGAACCATTGTCAATGGAAGACAGGATCAGGCAGGTTGTTAAGCCTATTCTGTCAAATATATGGAAGGCTATAGTACAGCCATTCCCACTAGTGGGTAACTAGATGGCTTGGAATGTTGGTAACAGAGTTAAAGTAAGGATAGGGGAAAACCCCTGGGTTGGAAGTGGTGAAGAACATATACTCTCTAAGCAGCTGGTTGTCACATTGCAGAACAAGGGAATCCATTACTTGGCACAAACAGCAGATCCAATTTCCACAACTATTTGTAAGCAGGGATGTAAAAGTGAGGTAGAGTTAAGGTTATCAGAGAGGGAGGAAGAAAGGTGTAAGGAAAATGTGGCTCAGTTTCAGAAGAATAACATCAGGCTTAGAGAGGATGATTCTTTAGTCTGGTCAACGAATCTTACCTTGGGGTTGCATACTCCAAGGATAGGATATAAAGCTATGTTTGTAGATAATTCATGAGAAGTAGAAACCTGGTGGTGGAAGAAGGTCTGGAAATTCAAAGCTCCTCTAAAGCTAAGGTCTATATGTGGCTCACAAAAAAAGGCCTTACCTTGGGAAGACCTTCAAGGGAATAGTAGGTCAGGTCCTGGTTGTTGTGTTTCGTCCAAGCAAGCCCTAGAATCAATAGATCACCTATTGACTAGATGCATAGATGCCTGTGAGGTCTGGTCAGAGATTGAAACTTTACCTGGGAATTTCTGCTAAGACTAGCAGTAGTGGAGAAGATGACTGAAATCTAGGTCTTTCGGAAATCCTTGGCCATCAATTGGATGATTAGTAGATTTAGGGTGGATGTGTTCTCTCAACCCATTATGGAGAATATTAAAATGGTGGAGGCACAGTCATTCCATCAGATTTACAGAGAATTTAACTCAGAGACGGTTGGACTGTCTAAAAAGGGATTACTGATGACATAAAACTCTGGTTTAGAATGGGAAAGCAGGAAAGGTGTAAGCCTTCCGAAGAGGTCATTGCAAGGACATGGCCTGTGACTTTATATTTATATTTCTGATTTGAGCACTGATGCTGTTTCACATTATAGATGGAATTTTGCTCTATTTTCAGGTCGAAGTTGGTAGAAAGACTGCATTTAAGGACAATAGTGCTATGTGGAAGCCAGTAATATTTTGTTACAATGTTTTTTTTAATGTATTAGTCACAGCACTATGGTCAAATGACCCTGTCAAAAATGCTTGCAGGCATTAGTAAAAGAAGTATTAGATAGAAGCTTTTTTTTTAGATAGCTTTCTGGTGAGTTAAACTTTTTTATATGTAAACTGTTCACTTTTTACATCTAATCAGAAGTAACGATTTTTTAGGAGTAAAAAAATCATCTGAGGCCCTGTAAGAAATTTATCAAACACAATTACATATTAACCATGTCAGTCCTGAAGTTTATGTAGCAATACATTGATTATCTATTATAAACTTCGTAATTTCATCAAACCGATCACAAATTAGGGAAATCACCATATATGCACTTGAGGCACGAAGTCTCTGTAAGCCTGCCTTAATTATTTTCTTAATTTCATGATTATTTAAATTGACCTCTAACTTCCCCTAGAGCTCAACCAAGGCAAAGCCAGTCAAAAATATCGCTCTTTACAGCCCGGGAGAGTGTCACTTTTGTTAAATAGAGCTCAAAGCTTTCGTGGTCTTGCACAAAGACTTCATTTCCCTAACTAAAAAGTGTGAATTCTCATTTATTTTGCAGCACGGCCTCACTCTCACGAAGTAGGTGTTAAAATTCTCTCTTCATTTTCCAGACGACTAAAGATGCCTCTCTACCACTCAGGATAGTCTCACTTTTGCAAAATAGAGCTTAAGGCTTCGTTATCTTGCACAAAGTTCTCATTTCATAAACTATCACCTCGCGGAGCAAGTATCAAAATTATCTATTTATTTGCCAGCAAGCTAAAGATGCATTAAATACCAACCTCCCAGGGAAAAGCATTCAGTTATAAAGCCAGAAACTGGATCCGACATCACAGTAAATAAGTTAACCTCAAATACTGAAATTGAACCTCAGAGAACAACAAATATTTACCTGAAAATGTTCCAGTAGCTCGCAATGCCCAATTGAGGGCTCGAAAATATGTCCTTGGCATCAATACTACGGTAAACATGCCCAATCGAAGGCCTACCTAGTACCATCTCGAGACTCTTTGGATTCCCCGACCTTCACACTGTAACTTCCCGCATCCACACTTGTTATCTATATTTTTCTTCGTGTGTTGTCCTTGTTACCTCGCCTTTTCCTCGTGTGTTTGTTGCAACGTTTATATGCTGATACTTTGGATCAATAGTTTAATTATTTATTTATTTATTTTTATGATTGTTAATTTCTTCTCATCAACATTATGACATGTTGAATTTTTGTATCAATGGAAGTGCTCCTTTAGTGATTTTGTGCTTTGGTCACTAAAAAGGGGACAAGTTATATGACCCTTGTATTAATAATTAACCAAAAGAGGTTCATGAGGCCTATAAGAGGTCGAGGAATCGAAATATTTACCTGAAACTCAGAGATGGGGTCGAGCCTCTACCTTTATACTGCATATGGATATGAGACTAGTTCTGGGTCAACACCCCAGTTTAATTATAATTGGATCAACTGCTACGATGTTTAAAGGAACTGAGCCTGGTGAAGCTACGTTGACTGGTGCAGCTAGTTCGATGGTCAGAGATCATAATACTTATACTGAAGTTAGAAAAGCACCTCAGTATGGGACTTGCAAGGACTCTTACATTGAAGGACCAACAACTAGCTATGATGCTTCTAGGTATCGATATGGTACTGGTTCTAGTACCTAATTCATAATTGACGTATAAGGAACATAATTTTCCTTTGGCACATGCTTAACCGAGTTTGCTTCAATGGTGCAGCAGGGATAAAGATGGTCAAGAGAAAATTCATGCAATTTCTTTGTTGGATCTCTGAAGATTGAGGTGCATGGCACCAATATTACTAACAGAATGTAGACAATTTACAAAATTTTGACTTTATTGTCAAAATTACAATTTTCCATGACACAATTAAAAATGACTAACATAAATGACTAATTCATATTCTTCTAGCTAGTCATTTTTTATGTCATGACTAAATTAGTCACTTATGTTAGTCAATTTTAACTCTGTCACTTATTATCTAGTCATATTTGTTAACTGGTGACTAAATTAGTCATTAATTTTAGTCGTTTATAGTTGGGTCAATCAAAACTGCTCATATTTAGTAGTAAATCACTTAAAAAACCTATGGTGACTAGAATTTTTAGTCACGTAGTAGCTAATTCCATTCCCACTAATCATTTTATCCGATGGCTGGAGGGTGGATGCTTCTACTGCTAATTTATATGCTAACCCATTCATTTCCCTATGGACCTTTTGAATGTTAAGTGCATTAAACCATTCCATAGTGTCCCATGTGGCATTTCTATACTTTCTTAGTCTATCATTTTTGCATTGATACTGATTCTTAATTTGGAGGATAGCTAAATCTGAATCACCTTTGATGTTCAACATTTTTATCCCCGTATCTTTAGCAGGTTCTAACCCTAGGAGCAATGCCTCATACTCGGCTACATTGTTTGATGCTTCAAACTCTAACCTAAATGCAAAGTTGTAGATATTATCTGAACGAGAGATCATCACGATGCTCGCACCTTTTTCGGTTTTGGAATAAGCCCCGTCAAAGTAAATTTGCCAAACTTCATCGATCTTTTCATTTTTAATGTTTTCCTTAATAGGGGCCATGAAATTTGACAAAATACCATAGTTTCCAAAGTTGTCAGTGAAATGAACAAATTCATTTCCAGGCTTCTTAGGGTTTTCTACATGTCGTTTCCTTATCTTTTCTCTGTGCAGAATCACCCTAGTGTTCTCTGATGCAGGTATAGTAGCATATGTCCAATCCATTTGAATGTTCCCACCAAGAGTTGCAGCCCATTTTCTAGATAGCAACATCCCCCAATTATCTGGAACATCTATCACTACCACATCCATCGACATGTCGATATCAGGATACTTAGCCAACTTAACCTGTAAATTTAAGATTATCCCTACCACTTCAACTTCTCTTGCATCCATGGCACAAACATTGTGGTAGGGTCGGGTGACCCTTAGATTTAGTTGTTCCGTTACTTTTCTTGTCATGACATTTGATGAAGCACCCTAATCTAACATGCAGTTATGAAGGAGAAGGTTATCAACTAAGAGGGAGACATAAAAAGGTGGGTGGTCTTCTCTTCTCGGATCAACACTGTTGAGGACTATAGGCATATCTATAGGTTCAATATGTTCAGCTTCAAATATAGCATTGTTATTAGGAAGAGGATCCTCTTTGACAATATTATGAGCTCTACTTTGACTATCCTCTAAGGCTTTCAACAACTTTTTTTTTACCAGGAATTTTAAGGACATCAGTTGCATAAACATGAATCTTAGCACTACTTATCCATTCTCCCATATCAATATTTGATTCAGGGACAATCGAAGGATCTGGGAGGGGAGGAGCAGTTACCTTTGGCTTGTACTTTTTAGACGGTGATGGATTCTCCTTTCTTTGATACACTGCTCCCTTGAATCTAGCCTCCTTCATTTCCTTAATTGCTTCTAGAGAAGGCATTACACCATAAAAGTTGAAAAGTAGATCCTTCTCGTAACTGTAATCTGTGGCCTCCTGCCAATGTTGGTTTGATAAAGGATAGGTTCAGCCTACCATGTACACATGATCAGACTTGCCTGATGTTGTTTCTTGATTACTGACCTCGGCCATTCCATGTTCTATAACTTGGTTTGCTATATAGCAAGTGCTTTCTTGGTGGAATTGATCACAAGGTCTACACCATGGAATGACTTCTTCTACCATGTTAGTTGAGTCTAATTGGTTTGGAATCCTAGGTTCTTATTGAGGATCTTTCTTCTGATACACCTGATTATGTTTAGGATGAAAGTTCCTAGGTCCATTATCTCTATCCATTGTGATTATTCTGTTCTAAATATTATTCAATTGTACACATTGATTTGCCATGATTTGGTTCTGACTAGTAACCAATTTTTCTATCATGTTAGTTACCTTTTCCATGGGGTCTTTAGAAATTGCCTTTTCCTCTAATTCAACGGATTTTCCCTTCTCTTTGTTGTATGAAGTGTTTCCCCTAGTGTAACCTAGAATGTTGGATTTGCTTGAAGAATGCATATTCTTTTCTATTTTTTCGGCCAATTCTTGAGCAGTTTTTAGATCGGTCGGCTCTTTGTCCCTTAACTGGTACCTCAAATCACCAATGAAAGCTTCGATGTAAGATATGAGGATGGGGGCATCCCTTGGCTTGATTTCTCTAGGGAGGTCTACAACCACATGCCTGAACTTAGTATTAAATTCATCAATGGTTTCATTCTCCATCTTCTTTATGTTATGGAGGGCAGCAAGCAGATGTCTTTGGTCGGCTCTTTGTCCCTTAACTGGTACCTCAAATCACCAATGAAAGCTTCGATGTAAGATATGAGGATGGGGGCATCCCTTGGCTTGATTTCTCTAGGGAGGTCTACAACCACATGCCTGAACTTAGTATTAAATTCATCAATGGTTTCATTCTCCATCTTCTTTATGTTATGGAGGGCAGCAAGCAGATGTCTTGGTTCTTTCTTTTCCCCCCGTTTCTTCTTAAAACCCTCTAGGAATTCATTAAGAGTTTTATATGAATCATCACCAAGGTCGAAGTACCATTCCTCAGCATCATCCTCTAAGGATCAAGTAAAGAGCTTCATTTTGACATCTTCATGGTTATGGGTAGCATCATTGCAGTAACTGACCAGGTGCTTATCAAACTTTCGGATGAGAGACTTGGTAGCAATGAAATTATTTCCCTCGAATATGGGGAGCTTCTTGATAGCATCATTCAAAATGTCATGAGGACTACCTGCTATCTGAGAAAAGTCAAGGGGTTTGAAAAATTCCATCATTTCTTGAGATTGGAAGGTATGACTCTCTACAAATATGTGATGGATATCTGAGAGGGATTGGTCTCCTAAATTTTCAAGGTTTATACGAGAAGTTTGCCTATTCAATCTTTCCCTAATAAACCTTTCAGGATCAAGGAGAGGATTGAATAATTTTCGGTGGTTTCTTCAGGTAGAAATTCTTGAAGGGATGTTAGACAGTGGAGTCACCAGATGGATCAAGTTTTAATTTTTATGTTTTTTAAAGACTAGATCAATCAAAAGTTTCTATCTTTTTAGTTGT
Source organism: Pseudotsuga menziesii (assembly GCA_001517045.1). NCBI lineage: Eukaryota > Viridiplantae > Streptophyta > Pinopsida > Pinales > Pinaceae > Pseudotsuga > Pseudotsuga menziesii. Next base: position 1,455,989 of record LPNX010136783.1, read on the forward strand.
TTAGAAAAATGTTAAGCTAAGTCGTACTCGGGAATAAAAATATTTATCCCCGACATCGGCACCAAAAAGTGTTTCCGCCTTTCACACACCTGGGTCACGTGGCAGCAATATTCAAGCCACTCGGTGTGTTCTTTGGTGCAAGTCTTGAGTCAAGGCTGTCACCTTGTTCTTGACTCCTCTGTTTAGGCTCAACTCCTAACGAAGCCAAGTGGGGTAGACCCTATTAAGTTACTAAGGCTAAATTACTTAGTATGGTGATGTTGAACTGAATGAGTTACTTAGGAGTTTGAAATTTAACCATAAACAACCATAGATGACAAGATACAAAATGAGCGCACGAAAGCACAATGCTGAGACACAATATAAATATATAGCAAGAAAATAACCAGTGCCTTAAAATGGAGTCAAAAAAGAAATCAATATACTTGCATGTGCTTGGAGTGAATGTTTTGCAATTGCCTCTTCGTACATTTTAAGTTAATGTGAAAATATGAGTTGATTAAAATTAGGCGAAGGGGTGGACTCCAAATATACCTGAGAGTACTTGGAGTATGTCTAAAAATAAACCTTCACGGCTACCCACAAGGAATATGTGGGCTGAATAGAGTCTCTGGGGCTATTGTTCATAACGCACCCGTTAGGGTGTGACAGAGATTGGCTCCCCAAGGTCACTTTTTAGGAGTTCCCGCTTCCTTTGAGTATTTTGCCACCGTAATGGTTTGATCTAGGTGTTGGATTTTCACCTGATGGTTTGTCAATTTGGGAGAGTGAATCCTAATTATACTAGTCACTCCAGTGCTTTTGATACAGCTTGACTGATCAGACTAACCGTGGCCAAGTGCAGAGCATACACACCGGAGTCTTGTCAATTTTAGTAAATTTTGAGATGGATGTTCTTGTTAAAAAGAAAACCCTCCAGGAACCTCTTTCGGTCCAAGTGGACCTCAATCGGGGAATCAAGAAGGGGTTGATTTTATTATGGTTACTGAAACAAATGATGATAGCAAATGAAACATAAAAATATAAGCAAACCACAATTTTCTAATTAGACTACCATGAACCTTTCTTCACCTTTCGGCTCAAAAGGAGGCTCATAGGGTAAGTATTAAAGTTACTTTGAAACCAATAGAAATGGAATATGGAAATGATTTTAAATCAAATTATACTACCCTATAGATTAAGGCTATGCTATATTGAAAAAAGATGAACGAAAAGCAAAAAATGACACGGATGCAAATCCCCCCAGGGGGGATGGGGAATGGGCTCGAAAGAGCCTATTCAGAATTATTTTTATTACCAGCGGTTACAATATCAAGAAACTGATATGATTCCTCTTTATTCTTATACAAAATGAAACCAAAAGCTTACAAAGTGCAAAAATTAAAGATTTCAGTAAAAAAGGGAGACCCCTGGAGGGATTCAGAAGGCCCAAAAGTCACTTTGAAGCAACAGCTCCTCCTATTTTCTGTTATACCTGCTAAAAACCAGCAAGCTTATTAGACTGAAATATGCCCAAAATCACTCTGAAAGTACCTTTGGGTTAGCTTACTTTTACCAAAGAAAGCTAAGTTAAAACTATTTAAAAAAAGGTAAAAAAGGAACCAAGGGAAGCGAGCTTTCCTTGGGATATTGGCTTGCATTTTAGGAAGCCAATATGATGTGCACTGATTTCTAGATTTATGTTTTATAACAACAAACAGAAATCTAATGCATGCAAGCTACAAATTCTCTTCAAAATTCCATGCAAAAAGGACGATTTCCCTAAAGCTAGATATAGAATGCTTATGAAACCTTTTAAGAATAAGATCTAGATTATGGGATTTGAGGAGATAGATATATGTTAAATTTACTTTTAAGACAATAGATCTAAATAATATCAAAGCTGTGAACAAATTAACCAGGTAAAAAAAATTGATTTTGAGGGAGGAAGAGGAGGAGAGAAATGTTGGTAGCCTTGAAGATCCACCGTGGAGCTTTCAGGTAGAATGTCGAGGGACTATGCCTTTGGAATTTTTTGGAGAGAGTGAAGAAGCAAACTAGATCAGCATCCTCTCCAATCTAGGAACCTACAGCTCAGCTGAAATCAAAGAATTGCCAAAATACTTGTGAGATCTGATTAGTACATACACAGAGATTCAGAATAACATGCATATAAACATGTAAAACATGTTGAATCTAGATCTCTAAACATACATCAAAGGAAAGAGATGGTCAATAAAATTATTGAAAAGCACCTTTCCTATCAAGATTATAATAAGATTATTATCAATCTTAGCAATGAATCCACAAGCAATCAACAAATTATGAACATAGATACAGGTTACCTCAGTAAAAAATGGCAATGATCATCCACACATACAATGGCATAACACCGTCTTTCCTCCAAAGCTTCGCTTTATTTCAAATGAACAATAACAACAGCACAATAGCATCAGCACCTCAATCCCAGTTATAACTAACTTGGAAGAGACTGCTTGTGCTTGATTTATACAAAAACCAGGAGATCCAACCCAAGGGGGGTGTAAATCCCAAGGAGATAGATCAAATCAACTGATGGAGAGTCAATCAATGTAGATATGAAGCCGAACTGAGCCTACTTGTCAACCGGGGGCTTGATTGAGCTGACACATCAACCCATAAACCGACACCTCAGTCCACAGAGCATCTAGGAAAGTCCACACGTGTGGAGGAGAGAGAGAGGGCGTAATTCCCCATAAAGACTGTTGAAGATCAACTCTGGATCTGATTCGATCACCTCCTTCAGTCAAGGATTTTTCATATCCAATCAATCTGGTTCAGATCTGACTGATTTCAATCAAATCGGCTGAGAATCCACTGATCTTTGATTTTGGATTTGCTCCATTATTCATCAATTTATTAATTAAAATAATCAATAATTGATTTTTTTGGGGTTTTCTAACCTGAGTGACGGAAAATCACTCAAAACTAGGAAATAGTGGGTCCATGGGTTTACATGGTGCTCTTAGCTTTAAAATGAGCACCTACATGACTGAAACTGATTATTTGGCCCACTTTTATTACAAAATCAAATTTTCCAATTAAACTATTAAAAAATAGCCTAAGTTTTGGAAAAATTAAATTTTAATAAAAAACACCGAAAAAACTAAAAAATTGAAAAATTGAAAAAAACCTAGGGGGGCTTAGACATGTTCATATGACTGGACAATGATGTCTAACATGTTTATACATTGACACATAGACTCTAATAACCTCAATAGGCCTAAATGCCAAGCTGACCACCCCAACTTTGGAGGTATGGAGTGAAAAACTCAGAAATTATCAGTCGTTTATTCAACAACCAATAATAACTAAGGGAAAAAACACCCTGGGCTGATCGGATTGACAAATAAAGTCTAAGAGACTGAGTCTTTTACAGACACTATCATGCTGGAACATTTATTACAATTCCCCCATGGGGTATGAACATGTGATATAGTACAACAAGCACTTCCCAGAAGTACTTCCAAAGGTATTCTGAAGTCCGAACAAGTTATCCTTGTTCGGTTCACCAGGCTCACTTGATAAAAAACCACTAAGTACAACTTAGGTGGTAACAAGAGGAAACTTAGACCAGTAAGAATTCTAAGGAACTTTTATCTCTATCTTTGAAATCTGCTGCAAGAATAAGAGTTATAGGAGCTTAATTCAACAATTTATTTGAAATTCCTAAAGATGATTCACAATTGGGTATTTTGCTGGATAAGGAAAAGCATGGGGAAATAAGAGGAGCAAGGGATTTCCCTTTGGATAGTCTTGAAATTTGTGGTATATGTGACTTGAATCATTCCACAGATCATTATCCCTCCTTACCAAGGATGAAAGCAACATATCAAAGAGATATGGGAGTTGCATCCAACTCATTACAACAGTCATGGAAACCATGGCCTACATGTATGGTTCAAAACTCTATCCCTCCATTTCCTTACTTTCATACTCAGTCATTGAATACTTTTCCACCATGGCAGTTGTTGCAGCCTCAATTTAACTCTTACCTTTCTTATCCACAAGGTTGGAATGGCCTCTCTTATGATCACATGGCCACTCTCCCTCATGCTACCACACAACTTGGTCCTTCAATATCAACCTCACAAATCAATCCTCTACATCAGCCACATCTATTTTCTCATCAAACTCCTTGGTATCCAACACAATTTCCTGTCCAATCCACCCTCCACCCTAACCATAATAAAGCTGTACAGTATGCTTACAGTGCTGAAATGCAAAATGTTCCTACATTTCCCTCTTGTTCTACCTCACCTACACTGCTGCAAAAAGACTGTGTGTTGTTGCAGCAAATCCATGCGAGGCTTGAACATGTTTTAAATCCAAGATTTGTAGTTGGAGTTTCTTCTAGTCCTCATAAGCAAGCAGACAAGATCAACATGCCACATGTAACATTTGATGATGAACGAACATTGGAACCAAAAATTGAAGCATCCTTTACATCATTAGATCTTAATCTCTTGTGCATTGAGGAAAATCAGTTTACTAAAAAGATTCATGGTGTAACATCCATGAGAAATCAAGGGAAAAAGACTATAATGAAGCTTGGTTTCAATATGTCATCGGTTTGCAGCATCATTCCATACTTCACCAATTCTTGGCACCATCATTTCAAGGGAAGTTGATCCCTCATATCCTAGCATTCATAAAGTTATATTTTTCTATTGGGCATATGAGCCTGCTTGAGTCACTTCTTTGAAAGTGGCTCCATTGGAAATATGCATACACTTGAACAATTTTTATATTTCCAAGTAGAATTGGGTAGGATAGAATAACATAATAAAAGCATGCTTTTTGTTTTTTTAAGTTTTTTTTATTTTTGAATAAGTATGCTCTCTTCCTGCACCTTGTTGTGATCTGGAAGATCGGAAAGTAGTAAGATAAAGAATGGATATGAGATATTTTCAAGAATGTTTTGGAATTGTTGACTATTTTAGCAAAATGCTTAAATCATTTTTTTTTGTCTGCAATGTTCAAAATTTAATGTCTCTATTTGTTACAAAAAAAAAACTTTCCTGGAAAAAAAATTTGCAGTAATTAGGGAAGGTGAATGAAGGATCCACATGAAAATGAGCCAATGATTATGGAACCCTTCAAGCTTGAACTTTGGCATGAATTTGTTAGCTGCAACACCCAGCTGTGACAGTGAGTTGCAACAATAGCTATGATAGTGAGCTACAACACCCAGCTATGACAGCGAGCTGCAACACCCAACTATGACAGTGAGCTGCAACACCCAGTTGTGACTTTACTGCAGGTGAGAATTTATAATTTTGAGACACATGTTTATTTCACATCATGGCATGTATTTGGTTTTCGTTTATATATAACACATCCATAAAAGTACACATGATTTATTTCAACATTATGTTATTTTTTTAAGAGTTGCAGCTGCAGCTACAACAGACTGTGTAAGTCAATTAGCTTCTCAATGCTTGAAATTTTTGGTATGGGTGTGTATTATATTTAAATTTACATCATTAAAAAACATTCACACCTATTCCGGTCATTTTTGGGGGGTCAAATTCATTTATTAAAGTTTTGGTGACATTTTGGCTTGAAATTTTTTACTAAAACATAGTCGAGATAGTCCGTTTTTGGGAGACCAAATGGAATTATTTTTAAAACTTTTTTATATCCCAAGTATCCCTTTGAATCTATTTTCCAAAACAATTCTCTTTTTTAATATTGGGTATGAAACAAAAAACTTATGACCAAAATACTAACAGGGTGTCAAGCAGGAAGCGTAGGAACAGAGCTGGGACAGTCAATTTTTGGATGCCTTATTGGAAATATATTGAAAACCTGTTTCATTGGTGTATTCCCCTATGAATATAGTTTACAACTCAATTTGAATCACTCCATTCCGATATCGTATGCAAATTTTATGACCAAAATACTGACTGCCTATCACAAATCAACATTCTTAAAACTCAGTTTCCTAGATTGTTCATTTGATGATTTGACACATCAATTCTTATTGGATTCAAAACATATTTCTAATGGAGATATATACATTAATCTACTTTCATATCCAATTGTAATCACATCAATCCGTTATCAAACGAAAATGTTAAGCATAAAACCATGACTATTGGTCTAGTCCAGAATTCGAAAAAACGCCTTGTCATGTAGGTTGTTACTGAGTGATTTGGAACATCATTACATCGAATTTTAAAAACCTGTTTCTAAGGGAAATATACCTATAAATTTAATTTCATTTGGATTTGGAATCACTCAAATTGGACAAGGAACGAAGAAGCTATGATCAGAATACCATTGGTGAGTCTAGATGGACATTGCTCTCTCGCATGTATAAAATGGATTTTGGTTTTTTCATTTTTCTTTGGATTTGTTTTAAGTAATTGTTTGTTGTTTTTTTTATTTTCATAAGTGTTGGGTGAAGAGAGACCAATCACCTCTCTTCTTCCATTATGTCATGTTTTATTGCAGGCAAGTGCTAGGTTTTTACAGGTCCTTGGAAGAAAAAGGTCAATGCATGCACAAGTGACTCTTGAAGAATTTTTATCAATTTGCAAATGGATTGAGAACATAAAAAATGGATATATTGATGTGCAAACCATACTAATGTTCAATAAGTCAAGTCCCATTTTCCAAGAATCATTTACCAATTGTTGCAAAAAAGAAACCCCTCAAGAAGCCAATTGCACTATGGTAGATTCATTCACCCTCCTCATTTCAAAACCCTAAAAATCCATTCATGTCGAAGTCCCATTTTCCACTGCTTATGTAGTCACCTTAACTGTTTTATTTTCCATCACTACATCCGGACTTCACATATACTTTCCACTTCTAATTTTCATGTTGGTTCTATTTTTCACTATGATTCTTCATAATCATTTATTTTGTACTCGTATTGGATGATGTGGAATTCATTAAGGTCCACCTTCCAATGGTCTTGTCCCATCGACTCTGACACATCATCTGGGATCGAGATTAGAGTTTTATAGTGCCCTCATATCTGCATGAATCAATGGTAGATTTCCTTGTTGTTAATCATGGGGATTCATCAATGCCTCTTGATTGAAAAATCTTGCAGGTGACTTGACTCTAGCACATCCATTCGTACCTGTCAAGATGCACTAAGGTACTTTAGAGCTCACTGTCATCAAAGGTGAGTTGCTTCACATTGGTTAAAGGCATGCATTAATGGCTGGAAATCCAATGATTTCTTTTCATGCTCGACTTCAGCACATTCATTCGCATGGTAATAATTGTACCCCGGTTTTGTAGTAGCTAAAGATTATGTGATCTAATGGTTTCAACAATGACTAGCAGCATCATTTGTTTCAGTAGTTTTGTAATTCCTTTCCATTTTCTTCCAGTAGTTAGCAGTCTTACATGCAACCAGCACAACATCATGGATTAAATTCAACCTCATCCAGCTTCATCTCTCATATACATCTGTCTCAGCGTCAGATCGGCCTACATAGCTCCAACATACAGCAGTCCAATCATGTCAACCAAGGCTTCCATGGAGGTAAAACTTGAGGTAAAATAGCATGAGTTTTTGATTTATTAAAGATTTAGGAAAATGTCATGAAGAACCACTAAGAATTAACCATTTCCATTTTATATATAGCATTTTATGTCCATCCATTCCCATCATTTCCCACTCAATTCTAACACTTCATCATTCATGCACATCCACTTCAAATTCCTACCCAACATCTCACCAACCCAACTAACCAAGCATGAAAATAATCAAAGATTATTGTCACACAAGAACCAACAATAGGAAGTCTTACTGCTGCCACACAAGAACCAACAGTAAAAAAAGAAGTCTTGCTGCTGCCACACAAGAACCAACAGTAAGAAAATAATCATTGTTACTACCACATAAAAACCAACAATGAGAAGAAATAAAGCAGTTGCTTGAAGGTTGTTCTTTCTAGATTTGGGATTTTTGTTATGCATGTGGGAACTACAAATCCTCTATGGCTGCAAATCGAGGAAATGATGCATGAGGGCATGCTTTGCATTTAGTTTGGGAGAGAAGGACTTTTGTACACCAACAATGCGTTTTCAAATATTTTTATGGCAATAGAAACATGCATGTGTACTATAGAAGAAGTATGTAACTTGCTCATGTAGTGTCCATAACAAAGCAGGACAAACTCAATCACATTTTGAGATAACAGCTAATGGATTTCCAAAATTGGAAGATCGATATTCAAGCATTAATGAGGTATTTACAACCAACGGTAAAAGGTAGTCCTGTAATAATTTGCAGCAAGTTCATGACCAAATTCAAGGTTTGCAGATTGTTTTCCCATTAAAAATGTTCTCTTGAAGTACAAGCAAAAATGATTGGGGAGTTTTGATGGTGATTGAGTTGTATACTTAAGCAAGGAGTATTCTAAATTCATTAATTATCTCAAGGAGCCTAGAAAACCATTGAAAAAAAAATGATCTACTGTTGTCACACAAGAACCAGCTATAGGAACATAAGGTATTGTTGTTGCTTCATGAGAACTTATAGTGGTAGAATTCTATGCTGCCATATAACAGAGAATACATTCACAGGTATGAGTTTCATTGTTCACTAATGCCTACATTGGCTTACAATTGTTATCATGGTCCTTGCATATTTGATGTTGTGATTCATAATGGAAGAGAGATGTTGTTGTCACTATGAAAATATTCCCATAATAGTGAAAGATAGACCAGCCTTTGGGAAAACATGCTTATATTTACATGGTAGCAAACCAAATTTTTTTTTTTGGGATATGAGATTTCATGATTACAGGGTTTCTATCCACATAACAAAAGCATTAATTGTTAGTGTTAAGCCATGCCCAGCCCACAGTTTCATGACCAGCCATCTATTTCTAGCTCATTTCATTGCTGCATCTCAGAAGGTGAAGGTATGTCCAAGGAAACAATGAAGGTAATAGCAGAATACATATTTCAATGATTATGTTTTAAGTAATCTGAGTTTTTGGAGCAGCAATACATAGTCATTTCCAGATCCATGCTCTGTTTTCAAAATTAGATTATTAGAAGCGACATGAATGTATGAAGTGACATACATACATTCATAGGTTTTGTTAATTGACATAGAGATTTGTTGAATATGGTGGCTACCAACTATTTTGAAATGGCTTGGTGCTTTGAGATTCTCATTCTTAGTTGGATATGGGCTTTATGCTTGCTGCAATTGGCTTTTTGGTGCTATATGTTGTCATTAATATTTTTATAAGCATGGAAACAATTGAGAGGATATCTTGAAATACTTTGAAGCAGTCCTACCATACACAACAATTGAAAAATGGCTTTTTTTATCAGTAAATAAATTTTATAACAGTATGGAGGGTTGATGTGTAGATCAAAACTTGTTTTCTTCCTTGAAGAGTCTCATCAAAGCCTGAGTACATGATGTATATCCTCAGATTGGGGGAGATGGATATTTACATCTAAGATGAAAACTCTTCTTTTGCATGAGGACATGTGACATATTTAGTTTGGGGGAGTGGTTTTTGACATTCTTTGTGCATACTAATTTTTACTCATTTACAGCTTGCAAAAGTGAAGAAATTTATTTAAGGATATATTGCAAACCATGATCTTTTTTTTCATGAAATTTTAAGGGAAGAAGCATCATGGTGAGAAGAACAAACGTGGAAATCTTCAGCTCAATCCAGTGCATAGTTTTCAAGAAAATGACCATCATCACCTACAGACAATTCACATTTTTCTCGAAATCCATGATGTGGGTTTGTCTAATTTTTGGTGTGAAGATGCATTAGAATGGTAATTACTTTCTTGAAAAATTTTAGCCCAACCCAATTTGTATTTTGTGAAATATTGGTTCAGGAAGTTTAGCTGCAACACATTTTGATTCATGTTCATCTACAAAAGTGCAGAAATTGAAATGGGTATATATTGCAATTGGTAAGTTGGATTCTCATGATTTTTCAACAAAAATTTCATACTACCAATATGAACAATCCTAGTAATTTTCATCCCAATCCAATGTATGGTTTTCAAGAAAATGGCCATAATCACCTACAACAAATTTGCATTTTTATCGAAATTCGTGATGTGGGTATCTCTAAGTTTTGGTGTGTATGTGCATTTGACTAATATAAACCCTCCTGAAAAATTTCAGCCAAACCCAGTTTGTCGTTTGGGAGAAAATGACTTTGGAAGTTTTTTGTTCAAAAGGCTGCAACACCGTAAAATATTTCCCTTTTCTCGTTCCGTGCAGCTGCAACTCCATAAAACCTTTCATTTTTCCCATTCCAGGATGCTACAACACCGTAAAATATTGCCCTTTTACCATTTCGTGCAGCTGTAACTCTGTAAAACCTTTCATTTTTCCCGTTCCAGGTAGCTGCAACACCGTAAAATATTTCAGTTTTCCCATTCCTTGTGGCTGCAACACCGTAAAATATTTCCCTTTTCCTGTTCCGTGCAGATGCAACACCGTAAAATATTTTATTTTTCCCATTCCGTGTAGCTGCAACACCATAAAAATTTTGCCTCTTTCCCGTTTTAGGTAGTTGCGACTTCGCTACATTTAGCGCTCTTTGGGTTGTGACTCCGCCAAAATCTTCGCCAAGTGCTTCGCTAAATTTAGTGATCTATGGGCTGCGACTCCACCAAATCTGTCGCTAAATTTAGCGCTACTTGGGCTGCGACTCCACCAAAATCTTCGCTAAAACCTTCGCCAAATTATCTGCTAAAAAATAAGCTGTGACTTCGGCAAATTTTTACTAAATCCTCTGCTAAGGAGCTGCGAATCCACCAAATTTTCTGTTAAATCCTCCACTAAGCAGCTATGACTCTACCAATTTCTGTTAAACTCTCCATTTCTTCTAGCTGCAACTATGCGAATGGTAAAATGAAAGAACAAGTGAATGAGTTCTTCTAGTTGGATGCTACACAGATATTGGGTTGCATGATGACATGCAACAAGTTCAGTTTGGGGGAGATGTTGGGCCCTGGAATTGTCCATTTTTCCATCATTTATTGACATATATTTCATCCCTTTTCTTCCCATTATCACTCATTTATCATTCCATTTTCCATCCATTTGTTGTAACTGTGCGTAAAACAGCATACTACTTCCATTGATGTTTTAAGGGGTTAAGAATGATTATTTTCCTTTATCTTTGATGAATTGAAGATTATTATGCATAATTTTACTAATGATGGTTTTTGGAGTGATTTGTCACGTACAGGATGCTCATAGCCAGCCCTTACAGCCTTAACCGAAAATGCATGCCACATAAGAACACCTTGATTTGTGTCTCGATTTTCGGACAGATGGAAATGAATCTCAAAACTCTGAGACATGGGTTTGGTGCGCAACAGACTCATTTACTTGATTTGCAAGGAAGTTGCATAAAAAAGCGACAGTTTGCAATATACAGGTGGTTCTTCGAGAGGGTATTTTCCAGATTTACTGTTGCGGCCAATTCCAAAGTTGTTAGCAGTTACAGCCGTGTTTCAGCTGTTATATATTACAAGTTGGGGGTTCAGTTCCTCATTTTCATGAGATAATTTTATGTATAAATATGTAATCAATATCATTGAGAGAGGAGAAGAGAAAAATCAATGTTATGATGTAGGATTCGATCCAAATCTATTGTAATCATTCCATTCTGATAATACATGCTGGCAGTTTCTTAATTCTGGAGTTGTAGACTTTCATTGTGGAGATCTAGCTCTGCTTAGTGGAGGAAGGGCACTCTTCCCTAAGAAGATGCTAGTAGTTTTGATTGTAGGTGTTTTATTTTGTTAATTCATGCTTTCATTCATTAGATTGATCATAGTTGTTTTTATTATTTAGTTCATGCTTTCATTAGATTTATCATAGTTGTTTTCCTGTTAATTCATCTTGATAGATCGTTGGCCAACTTAGCATTGCTTCCAGGTTTATGTATTTAGATCTTGTTTCATAAGAATTGATTATGTTGAAGTGTGATTAGATTTACAGTTTGGATTTATGAATAGGTTTTAGGTTTGATTTCTTTTCAAGAAGTTGTGACCTAGTTTACAAACAGTTTCGATTGCATACCAATAGATAACAATGTCAAGTAGAAATTGTGCTAGCATAGATCTTGCACGATAGCTTTGAAATAAAAGACTTCCCCGGGTTGATAATTTATGTTTAGCACTATGCATGTTAATTTTTAATTAACTGACATATAGTGGGCCCAATAGCATCCCTCTTGAAATGTGCACATTTGCACAAATTGTCCCTTTCTCTAGCCGATGATTCAAATCATCACGATTAGGGATACGACAGGAAATGAACGATGCACTCCCACCTGTCCACCAAATCCACCATTATCGTTGAATTTCTATTGTGCATATAATGTCATCAATAGGTATCTCTTTGGCCAGTCATCCATATAAATATATAGACATATAGGACAATGGTCCAACCCCACACACATGACAATAGAATCCTCCAAAAGGATATTTCTCAGTACAATAGCTTCTAACATGGGAAACCTATTAGGTTTGGATGTGACCTGATGGTATCCACCCCATTAGTTGTTGTAAGTGTGCATACAATTATTCATTTCTATATCAACTAGGTTCATGTCATGAACAATGACTTTGAACCTGTCACATATCATATATGGACGCCTATTACTCCTTTTTTTCTGTGAGGGTGGTGATTAGGTTGAAGCCACCCGACACAATGTAGTTTTGGTCCTACATATTTTTTCACAATATTCTAAAGAGATCTTATAAACTATATATTTTTATTAGGGGTAGAAAACCCATACACATTTGTGAGGACACCTTTCTCCTATGTTCCCAAGAGAAAAAAGGAAGTTGATATGGGTATCTAAGTAGTAAAGAATTCATTAATTCTTATTGAGTGAGGATCCCATAAGATTATCAATTCACCTCCTGATCCCCTAGAATATAGACAAATAACCTGATCATACCTCCAAACAAGTTTCCCTATGATTATTTCCATTGCAACCTCACCACATTTAGTTTCTTGCAACATGATTATATTACGTTTCTCTTGTTGGATATTATTCCTCGACATTCTCTTATTACCTTAATAATTTAGACCTGAAATATTCCCTGCCATAACTTTCATGACTAACTGTTTGGAGGATGTGAAAATACCTTATATTTATATCTCCATATAGCCCAGAATCTATTGGCTTCTCTCCTAATTATTTCAAGAATTACTTCTTGGTTTTCCTCCCACTCCTTTTGTGTTTCTGCGGAGGCCTATGATGAACCTTAGGAGAAACTAATTTAATACACAATGTAGGGAGACTAGAACTACTGCTCGACTTAAGAGAGGTGACCTTTGCCATTGTTTCCACTAGCACCTCAAGAAGAAGGCCTGATATCACTTTGTAGCCAAGGTTTGAATATCTTGCTTCTCTAATGCTTCTAAGATATCCTAGAGAACATGATATCCATAGTTCATGAATTCATTTTCCTTGTCGATTAAACACTCTTTCACAACATTTCCAGGTTCATCAATGTCTAAATCATCTGCATGGTTCCCCCGACACTCCATCCTTCGTCATTGGCCTCCTTTCGATTAGAACTGGTCAAAGGGGGGGCTTGATTCCTCCAGCATCAGTGTAACCTCTTCATGGTTCTTAAGACTTTACAAGGCCTCAAATCGATTCTTATTGGGGATTTCATAATTTCCTTGGTCTTGGGATGTTTTAGTCCTCCCTTGCCTCTATGTTCTTAAACAATCACAAAAGAATCAAAATCCTCCATGGCCCCTGATTTTTCTAAAGGCGAGAATCCATTGAGGGGAAAATTCCAGAACAAACTCACATGCTCATCACAGCGATGAAAAAAGAAGGAAGATGCTCATAGTCCACTATCTTGATGCATTCATTATCTTGGTAGCTTAAAAATATGGAGTCTAGTTGGGATTTTTACAAATCAATGTACACACAAATTTGAGTATAAGAGATATATCTACCTTTCTTGGAAGCTTCTATGATTCTCACATACGATCCTGGTGTAGTCATGATCACTTTTAGGGTTTCATCATCCCAGAACTAGTAGGGTGAAGAGTACAATCTAACTTATTATGGAGTTGTTTTAAAATATTCCTTCTCTAGGATTAAACACTCTTGCCAATCCTCAAGGAATAGACTCGCAGAGTTAAAAAGGTATGGGATTCCATCTAACACTTTCCCCTTATATTCCTGATTTGAGAATACTATTCTGAAGAAACTCTTAGATCCCAGATTCAACTCGATATGTCCACGAGTTTTCCATTTTGTCACTATACACCCCTTCAACGCACACTTTGTTTTCCAGAACCCCATGAACTTGCTAATCACCACATTATCTTTCCTATGTTGAATGTAACTATCGATTTTAGAAGAGATAAATCCATACCTAGGAATTCCATTCGAAATCAGGATACACAACTTCTAACATCTATGGTTCGCGTCCAAGATTTGTCCTTCCTTACTGATAATTTCTATCGGTGAGTTCTAATTTCCTTTTCTCCCCCCCCCCCCCCTTCCATCCCAACACCAAAACCTCATCCATCCTCAAATACAATTCTCCTACTTGTCCCTGATCAGAATCGCCACTAATTCCCTAGTGGAAGCTTACTATCTCCTTGTAGGATGGAGCATAACCCACCCCCCCGCCCCACTGACATGGGAACTCGGGATTTTTCAGAATTACTGTTGTTATGGTTACACCAAAATTTCAAATCCCAAAAATAAAAATTCATGCAATTATCTTTGCGTGCATTACTAACATGAAATTAAAGTATATTTAAATTTAAAAATATAATTTATGTTTATATATATATATATATAAGGTTGAAGAAATTGCATGTTGATAACATGAAATCAAAATACATTTTGATGATATTTTATTTTGAGTTCATTGGTGATATAATTATTTGTATTTTTTTTATGTTTTATTTTTATATTTTAAAATATGTACTTATGTTTTAAAAATAAAAATTCCTTAAAAGTATCCCTTGATGCATGTGATAGACACATGACAACAAATGGGCGGCATGTCAACGAGGACCAGACAGATGGGAACATGGTCATGAGGCAAGTGGTTAATTAAGCTATGTGTGTTCCTGAAGTTTTTAATGACACAGGCGAGAGTGACTCCTCGCGCAAGGGAAGTGATCGATTTGAGTACCATCAACATTTATGGAAACGAGCCAGTTGAACCACCCGTCTATATGGTGGGAGGTGTTTAGATTCTTGGAAATTCAGTGAGGGAGATTCATTGGAAGCACTCGATTCTCTGTTTGCAAATTGGGATTTTCTCTATTTGGTTTTCTGTCTGTACCATGGCTACAAGGAAGCACGAAAATACCAGGAGGGGTAAAAGTGGTCGTGTGGCTTCGAGTGGTAGAAAGGATAGAAAATGCAGTAGTTGTGGGTATATAAGATCTACCTCTACTAGTATCCTAATTGATGACTAGGAAGCCAGCATAGTCGTGCACCAGCTAGCTTTGACAAGCTCAGATGGTAAAATAAATCATTATTGGGTGGTGAAAATATGTTGGGGTTGTTAATGGAGGATGTGCATAGCCAAAAGAGGAACTCTAAGACTGGCGGTCTGGAAATGAGGGGGAGTATAGAACACATGATTGACAACTTGAGAAATATGGAGGATAATATCAACTGAAGACAAGCCCTATTTGAGAAAAGGTTCGAAGCTGTAAGTTTCCAAAAGTCCATTCTGGATTGAGACAATTTCATGGAAAATATCTCTCCCGGCGTGTCCAGGAAGAAGAAAATAATCCAAGCCAATGTAGGAAGGATCAAGAGAAGGATGCAATTCCTAGAATTGAAGCCTTGGTGTTGGTTGGGTATTCCATTGATCCCATCAGGAAAATGTGATGTTTGGAGATAGATGACCCAACCATTCTGTTCAAGACGGAGCCATTGTCAGTGAAGCTACCTGTGAATGAATCTCTGACCTCGGTTTACAAGGCATGCCCCATCACAAAAGAACGCTCTGGTTCTTCTTGTTACCTACTAAGTCACACTTAGACGGTGTTATCAAGTGAGCCTGGTGAACCGGACAAATATGCTTTGTTCAGACTTCAAAAGACCTTTAGACTTGCTTTTGGGAAGTGTTTTTTTTATCTACCACATGTTCATACCCCCTTGGGGGAGTTGTAATAAAATGTTCTAGCATGGTAGTGTCTGTAAAATACTCGGTCTCCTGGACTCATTTGTCAATCTGTTCAGCCCAGAGTGTTTTTTCCTTTGGTTATTATTGGTTGTTGAATAAACGACTGATAATTTTTTATTTTTTCACTCAATACCTCCAAAGTTCGGGTGGTTGGCTTGACATTTAGGCCTATTGAGGTTATTAGAGTCCATGTGTCAATGTATAAACATGCCAGGCATTATGGTTGAGTCATATAAACATGTGCTAATTCCCCTAGGTTTTGTTTTGTTTTTTTTAATTTTAATTTTTCCACAAAACTTAGGCTAATGTTTTAGTAGTCCTAATGGAAAAATTGGTCTTGTAATAAAAGTAGGGTTAAAATTCAGTTTCAGTCATGGGGGTGCTCATTTTCTAACTTGGAGCACCCAGTAAACCCATAAACCCACTTTTCCTAATTTTTGAGTGATTTTTCCATCACTCAGGTAAGAAAATCCAAAAAAATCAAATATTAATTAATTTAATTAAAAATTAATTAAATAATGGAGCAAATCCAAGTTCCTAAAATTAATTAAATAATGGAGCAAATCCAAGTTCCTAAATCAGTGGATTCTCAACCGATTTGAGTGAAATCAGTTTCTATCGGCCTCCCTAATTTTTGTTGCGACTTTCCTTTGATCGAGGCATCAGTTTCAGTCCCTCTCAGCTCCTCTATGAGTTCACTGGGATTTGGAGGGTGTCTCTCTCCCTCATGGGGCGAATTGTGTTGTGTTTTCCATTCAAGATGAGTTGGGTGAGCCGATAGGTGGTGTGGTGGCACCTTAGGTGAGAGGTGGCACACCCAGACTACCTGATTCACTTCATATCTCACCTAGTTCACTGCAGATCATCTCTCAGTTCCTCTCCCAGTCAGTATTTGCACCCCGTTTGGGCCACTGGGCCTGTTTTTGCTATAAATTGAGGCTGCCATTCCCTTCTTGAAGTTAGTTCGACTTGGAGAGAATAGGATTGCTATTGTAATAATGTTGTAATATTTTCATTGTTGGAATAAAGAAGCTTTGGAGGATAAATGGTGTAATGTTCTCATGTGTGTGGAATAAGCATTGTCTTGCGGCTATTGATGTTGCCGGTTTTCCTCCCAATTTCTGTATCTAAACCTTGTCTGGCTTAAATGATTCAGCTGAATCAATAAGAGTGTAGTTGGTCAAGTAAGATTACTTGTTTTTTATGTATCTCATAGCATATGTGTTTGAATATCTAGATTATACATGTTTAATAAGCTTATTTGCACGTAATTCTTGTCTCTTTTTTCATATATATATCCAAATCTCATAAGGTTTTGTGCAAGGTTGTGTGTTTAGATTTCAGGTGGCAAGGATTGGACGAGATGTGGATCTAGTTTGACTCCACTGTACATCTGACATTTTTGTGGAGGCATTTCCCCTCTGCATTCCAATAACAAGTTTCCCTTATAGATCTATCTAGCAACAGGCCTTCCCCCTCCTCTTCCCCCCATTTTATTAAAATCAATCTTCTAGTTACTTGTTCGCCCTCTTATGATCAGATCTACTTCTAAAAATTGCTTATACATTGTTATATCTAGTTCCTGAGAGTCTTGTTTCTTAGATCTGAAATTTCATAATGAATATCATATTTTAAAGATAGATCTAGGTGAAGAAATTCCTTTTTGCAAGTAGCTAAATCGTAGATCTAAAGCTTTCTCATAAAGTAATTTCCTTTTATTTTCGTTCTTTAAAGATTTAAATTCTACAAGAAAGTGCACATCATATTGGCTTCCCAAAAGGCATGCCAAGATCCCAAGGAAATCTTGCTTTCCTTGGTTCCTTTTTGAAAAACTAAAATTGTTCCTTTTTAACAATTTTTAACTTAGTCTTTTTTTTCAATAATTAGTTTGGTGACCCAAAACACTTTTAAAGTGTTTTTGGGAACATTTGATTTTAATATATTTCTGGTTTTTAGCATATTTAACAAAAAAGAGAAGGAGACTCTGCCCGTTTTCCTAAATCTTGGGCAAACTGGAGCTTCTCGGAGGCTTCCCCCACTGTTGTGCTTCCTTATTAGGGTTGTTGTAAGCTTGTTGTAATCCTTTGGATCCCAGATAACAAGGAACAAAGTGAAATTAGTTTTTTGATATTTTGACCTTTAATAATAAATAATCACTTCCAGTAGGCTCTTTCGAGCCCACTCCCCATCCCCCCTGGGGGGATCTACGTCTATTTCACTATTTTGCACTTTTTTGCGTTTTTTCTCTAGCTTAGTCTTGTCATGCAGGATTGTATACTTTTATCATATTTCTCATTATTCCATATTTTAAAATCAAAGTAATACTAATACTTACCCCATGAATCCTCGATTGAATCGAAGGGTGAAAGAGGATCGTGGTAGGATTAATTAGAAAACCTCTGGTGTGTATTTTTTTCTTCTATTTTCATTGTTAATTTTCACAAGGAAATAGTAAAATTAACCCCTCTTTGATTTCCTGATTGAGGTCCACTTGGACCGAAAGATATTCCTGGAGGGTCTTTTTTTAACAAGAACATGCTCTTAAAATTTACTAAAATTTACAAGACTCCGATGTGTATGCTTTGCACTTGGATGTGGTTCGTCCGATTAGTCAAGATGCATCAAAAGCAACATGTGTGACTACAATAATTAGGATTCACTTTCTCAATTAACCACCGTAGGGGAAAATCCAACACCTCGATTAAATAGTAAATGGTGGAAAAATACCCAAAGGAAGTGGGAACTACTGGATAGTGATCTCGAGGCATCGATCTCTATTACATCCTAGTGGGTGTATTACAAACATAGTCTCAGAGACTCCATCCATCCCACACATTCCTTGCGGGTAGCCTTAGCGGTTATTACTTTTGGACATACTCCAAGTACCCCCGGGGTATATCTAGAGTCCCCCCCACCTAATTTAATTCACTCATTTTTTTACATTAATTTAAAATGTACCAAGATACAATTGCACAACATTCACTCTAGCACTTGCAAGAACTCTTAATTATTTTCAGCTCCATTTAAGGCACTAGTCAACTATTTATTTCTTTCAATCTATACGTGATTGGGTGTCGTATCATGCTTATTTGTGATTGTCTCATCATGTTATCTATTGTTTACAATTGTAAAATAAAAACTCGTAAAAAACTTACTGATTGAATACCATCATCATCTAAGTAACCATCCTTAGTAACTTGTAGGGTCTACCCCCTTTGGCTTCGTTAGGATTTTGCCTAAATGGAGGAGTCAAGAAAAAGGTGAGAGCCTTGATTCTAGACTTGCCCCCAAGGACACACCTAGTGGCTTGAATAGTTTTTCCACGTTCCCCCTTAGGTGTGTGAAAGGAGACAACATCTTTTGGCGTTGTTGCTGGGGATAAATCTTTTTATTCCCGAGTACGACTTAGCTCAACTTTTTTCTAAAGAGCTAAAAAGATAAAAAAATTGATTGATATTGTCTTTAAAACACAAAACTTGATCCATCTAGTGACTCCACTGTCTAATATCCCTCTAAGGATTTCTACCCGAAGGAACCTCGAATGATTATTCAATCCTCTCCCTGATCCTGAAAGGTTTATTAGAGAAAGGTTGAATAGGCAGACTTCTCATAGAATCCTTGAAGATTTAGGAGACCAATCCCTCTCACATATCCATCACATATTTGAAGAGAGACACACTTAACCATCTACCTTAATGTCTAATTTTTTCAAACCCCTTAACTTTGCTCAGATAGCAGGTGCTCCTCATTCTATCCTAGGTGATGCTATCAAGAAGCTTCCTACCTTCTAATGCAACAATTCCATCATCGCCAAGTTCCACCTATAGAAGTTTGAAAAGCACCTAGTCTCGTATTGCATTGATGTGGCCAATGACCATGATGATGTCAATATGAAGTTGTTTTCTTTATCCCTAGAAGAATATGCTGGAGAACGGTACCTTGACTTGGAAAACAACTCATATGCAGCCCTTAAGGACTTCCTGGATGGTTTTAGGGAGAAGTGGGGAGAAAAGAAGGAGCCTAGACATCAACTTCCTTCCCTCCACAACATCAAGAAGATGGAGAATGAAACCATGGATGAATTCAACACTAAATTAAGCCATGTGGTTGCAGACCTGTTGGATGTTATATCAACTAGATTAATTCACCTAATATTTAATTATCAATTGGGGTCGGTAAGCTTAGAGTTGATACAAAATATATACAAATGTAAAAAGGATCCTAGGGTGTCGTGGAAGTCTTTTAATAAACAAAAGATCAGAAGATCAAAAACCGAGTCAAACTCCTAAATTATCTAAATAATTGGACTGGACTGAAATATCAAATTCTGAACAACTATTGAAAAGGAAGGCATAAACAATGACTTCAGACACTAATTTATACATAAAGAAATCATAACAACAAAATTGACAAATAATCAACTAATTACTCTTTAACAGAGGACTAAGGTACAAAACACTTTATCTTATAAAGAATAGGAAACTGAAAAGAAGCAAGTAGAAAACTTAATAAAGATAATAAATAAAAGCAACTAGAAAACTTAATAAAGATTTTTAAACTTTATTTTTCAATACACACATAAAAACAAGAATGATTCCTATGATTTCAAATAACTTAACTTCCTCTTAAAAATAGTGCATCTAATCCTAAAACTATAAATTCAAACGAAGATAATCATGACATAAATCCATAATAAAATAAAATCAATATTTAATATTCAAAGAATAACACAACTTAAGGAAAAATGATAAAACTTTAATCAATAACTTAAAACAACCAAACTTTTAATTGGAATACCAAAATGAAGGTACCAACTACAAATGTTATCCAAAGATTGACAAAACAAAACTAGGAACAATCTAAAAAATGCATAAAAATAGTAAAAACAAAACCAAGGGTTAAATAATAGAATGAACAATAAGTCTATAAAAGGTAACTAGGTGACAGACTGGACAGACAGTCTGAATGGCGGCCCGTCTAGGAAAAATGATAAAAACTAACCTAAATGAACTAATTCTTCAGCTGAAGGTATGCATTTCTAAACCTAGTGCATAGATTTAATAAACACACCTATTTAACTAGCAAATTAAATTCACACTAATACTTTAAACAAAAGAAAAAATTGCATTATAAATTAATTAATAGACTAGAACTTAACTTAAGTAAACCAGAAATTACTTTAAACAAATTCATGACAGAAATGAATAAACAAAACTGAATTGAAATGAAAGCAAACTATTCTATATTAATAAACTAATAACAGGAAATAAATAAACAAGACTACATTGAAAATAAACTATTCTACTTAAACCAATTCATAACTAACTAAAACTAAATTCAAATGGAAATAAACTATTCTACTTGTCTCATACTAAAAATTGAAAATAACACTGAAATGAAATGACTAACTAGAGGCAACTAATCTAAGAACAACAGACTGAAAGGAAATGAATGAAAACAAAATACTAGAAGCAAATAACGGAAAGCAAAACTATGTTCACATCTACTTATTTAATTACTGAAATGAAGCTAAACTAATGCAATACAGGAAATAAAATACTTATTTATCTACTGGAAAGAAACTAAGTTAAATACACTGCAGGAAATAAAATAGCATCTAATGAAAACAACTAGGAATAAAATTAAATTAACTAAAACAGAAAAGAAAGAACTGGATTAAAACTAAGCTAATGAACCTCTGGTCGATGAGGGGCCCTCCCAACAATCAGGGGTGAAGTCTTCTAACTCCTACTCAAAAACAATCTTCAATAGCAATGCATACAGCTCTTTATTCAAACTCAGAAACATAAATACAACGTTTATGAACTGCTCTAATCCTGACCAACTAACTAACTAACTTTCTCTTCAATCAGAGACTGATATATATAGTTTTACATAAGAGATGAGCAAGTTGACCCTAAAGGTCGACTGCTCTCTAATTTTAGGCAATCTTTAAAACACATTATTGATTTACAACCAACGCATGGTATGACTCTTCATTCAGCATGATCGTGGTATAACATGGCGAATCTGCTCCTTCTTTTTCGTGGACAAGCTTCTACAACGTGTTGGATGTGGCGTGATCTTCTTCCTTGGCACGGAGAATGGGTTGGTGTTGAATGCGGATTCGTACACAACAACGGGTTTTGGAATGCAAGTCCCTTATCAACGCGAGTGTGTAGGCTATGAAGAGCAGGGGCGGTGAAATAATCTATCTTCTAGAATGCAAGCCGTTCTATCCCTTAAACGCACAGACTTGAGATAGGTTAACATTAAATTAGAGGAGACCGTGAGTAAACAACAAATATCCATCTCTTTGAACGCGTGGATGATGAGCAGCTAGGTGGTGAATATTCCATAATATTAATAAAATACATCATTCCAGCACAAATATGGTTGGCGTGATGGAAAACTAAGGAAATTTACAACTATTTTATATTTAAATGGTCAAAACCAATTATGGACAGCGCGCAAGCTAATGAGCGAGCTTAACGGAGAGCTTAACGGAACACTGAACTGTAAACTAAGTGTATAGTGCATCAATATAGGGCACACATGGAAAGTGATTAGCAAATATTGCAACGGCTAGATGACAAGCTAAACTCCAAGCTGGATCATGAGCTGGATGCAAGACTGGATTGTGAGCGAAATGCGTTATGCGAAAGGAAGGATGAATGCGTTTAGGTGTTAATTTTCCCAAACAAACTATAAAATATACATATATA
>LPNX010136783.1:1482891-1509033 GCA_001517045.1 Pseudotsuga menziesii
TTGTTCTTACCTTGTGTTGAAATAATGATCTGCATAACATAAAATATACTAGAGGTAATAAAATATGTGTTTAAATGTATTATTTAATTGCCAAAAATGATAACAAAATGAGGCTCAACATTCCCCCAAACCAGAGAAATTCCAGGTTCCACCGAGCAAAAAGAAATTAAGGAAGAAAGCAAAGTTGTGCTAGTAACTACCTTCTATCTGGAAAAAACGATTTAAATTTTAATCTTATAAAAACATATTTATTTACCAGTCTTAGAAAAAAATGATGATGGAATAATAAAAGA
Source organism: Pseudotsuga menziesii (assembly GCA_001517045.1). Classification (NCBI taxonomy): domain Eukaryota; kingdom Viridiplantae; phylum Streptophyta; class Pinopsida; order Pinales; family Pinaceae; genus Pseudotsuga; species Pseudotsuga menziesii. The sequence goes on from LPNX010136783.1 coordinate 1,483,185, forward strand.
TTTAAATTTCTCAGGAAACTATACTATTATAGCCGAATTCAAAATATGTGTCTCTAAACAAACATATGCATTTGATCAATAAATTTATAAAGTTTATGACAAGTTCAACCATGTCCAAAGTAAAACTTTGGACAACTTGAACATATGCATAAATATTATTCTTAGTTAACAAAAATAATTTTCGCGTGTATTTAGATAAAAAAGATGCTAATAGTAAAATGACAACAAAAGAAATTTTAAAATCAAAGCATCCATAAAAAAAAATTATATTCAAAAAACAAAAATTTGGTTGACAAATTTGAATTATTATTCATGCTATAATACCATAATATCTTATTCAGACCATCATCTAAACCATTATTCAGATCTTTCGTAAAGACTTCCATCAAATTTCTTCATATTGATTTAGTGACTTGTTGTAAAAACATGCTTCATGTTATAACCTGAAAACACTTTAACATTTGTCAGAGATAAGCAATTTTGTCATAAAAATATAAAAAGCAGACAAATATTTTGTTCTGAATCTTCCTAATCCTCCCCCAAACCGAGGATGTGGCATGTCCTCATGCAAAGAAGAAGAGTAGTTTATGTTAGATAAATAAAAAGGGCAAGTATGTTGTTATTATTGTTTAAAAAAGAAAAGAAAAATTGACTAGGAAAGGGAAGTGATGCGGATATGTATATTTATGAAAAATAACAGTGTTGAAAAAGACCATAAAAAGAGACAATAATATGACCAAAAGAATGCCATAGGAAAAAGCTAGACATCTATGCCTTAATTTAAAGATATCTTGTCATCATCAAATATTCTAAGTTTACCCCGGAGTGTGTGAAAGACGTAACCATGGGACCCATTTCTAGGATAATAAGATCCTAGGTAAGAATTGAATTAGATAGCAAGGGCCAAGCCCATCTTACAACGATTCTCAAGTGATAGTACAGATAATGGGCCTTGATATTAATTTTATTTTTATGATCATTATTTTATGAAACATGTGCATAGTAGTGCATTAACCAGACCTCCTTACCCGATATTTCCCCATTTCCAGCAGGCCTGTTCAGTACCCTGACAGGTTTATCTTGGTACCATGCAAGTATAGTCCCACTGCCAGCGAGCCTGTTCAGTACCCCGGCAGGTTTACTTGCATTTATCGAACTTCCTGATTTTAAGGTGTTATGCAACATTGACCCGCTACTAACGAGCCTGTTCAGTACCTCGGTGGGTTTTCTTTGTACAGTGATAGTAAATATATGGAAGCCGATTGGTACTAGAGTGTGCTAAGCCTTGCTAAAACACATAATTCATTTTACAAAATAAACTTACAAATAGCTTTTTATACTGTCCTTAATCATCAATAACGTCAAAAGAGAATAACTTAAAGTTGTTCTTGACCTTAGAATCCATATTTTCAGAAGAGATAAATAATGTTCCCCACAAGTAAAAATTCCACCTACTCTCACGTTATCACAAAGACATATGTGAGAGACAAGTTTTGATAATAAGGATAGGATGAACTAGTAATTCATATGCATAAAATGAATAATAGTGAAAAGTAGGTCTTATCAAGCACTGTTTGAAATAAGAAATCATAAATATACATGTCTGAATCAAGAATATTAAAAACAATCTGAATCATAAAAGGAGCGGTTATACAAGGAGTTATTTTTAATTGCCACTACAAACTGCAAGGAGTTATCTTCATAAGCTACTTATAGAGATAAAGTATCCATGACTCTTATTTATTCATAGAAGCCAAAACATATCTACCTATATACAAGTGATGATAACCCAAAATAATTTCACAGATCAGGAGGAGGAGGAATAATTTCTTCCTCAATCAATTCCATTTCTCTTTGTTGTAAAACATTTTGTATGAAATCCTGTCTAGATGTTGGTTGGTGGTAAATCCTAAGTCTATGTCCATTTACTATAAAGGAAACTTCTGAGCCATCAATTGCTTTAATTTTTACTGATCCATTGTCAAAAGCTGTAACTACCTCATAAGGACCCAACCAACGAGTAGTTAATTTTCCTTTAAAGTTTTTAAACCGTGAATCATTTAGTAATGCCCAATATCCAATATTAAATTTCTTTTGCTTGATAAATTTATCATCCCATTGCTTCTGCTAACTCTGTATAAGCATGGTTCTTTGGAGTGCATCATGTCTAATTTCATCTAATTCATTAATCTGTAGGATTCTTTGTTTCTACACCTCATCGAAATCCATACCTAACTGTGCTTCCATACGAAAGGTTGTAACTTGAAATTCAATAGGAAAAAGGACTTGTTTGCCATATACTAACTCATAGGGGGTGTGTCCAGTAGTATTTATCCATGTTATCCTTAAGGCCCATAAAGCCTCTGGAATTCTATCTGCCCAATCCTTATGATGTAAGTGAATGGTCTTGGTTAAAATAGCTTCTTATACTTTATTGGTTGATTCTACCTAGCCATTAGCTTGAGGGTGTTAAGGTGAAGACTTACAATGTCAGATACCATACTTCGTAGTGAGCTCTTGCATTAATTTGGAAGTGAATTGGGTACCTTGATCTGTGACAATTTCTCTGGGTACACCAAACCGGGTAAATATTTCTTCATATATGAATTCCACTACAAACTTCTATGTAGCCCTAAATAAAGCTTTAGCTTCTACCCATTTGGTAACATAATCTGTACAAACCAAGATATATTTCTTTTTACGAAAAATGGGAGAGATAGGTCATACAAAATCAAGAGCCCATTTTTTGAAAGGCTCAATCATGACCTGAGGTTGTAAAGGCATATGATTTGATGTTGTGGGTCTACCCATTCTTTGACAACTATCACATCCTTTAACATACTTGGTAGCATCCTTAAAAATGCTTGGCCGGTAATAACCAGAGTGCAGTACTTTGTATGTTGTTCGTTTATCAGAAAAGTGTCCTCCACATGGTCCATCGTGGCATGCTCAGAGGATGTTTGTCATTTCATCTTCATGCACACATATTCTAATAATGAGATCTGGGCCAGTGTGAAAGAGATCATTATCAACCCAAGAATAGTTAGAACTTTGTACTATTATTGGACGTTTCTCATATGGAGCCAAATGGCGAGGTACTTTTCTAGTCGCTAGATATTTTGCAATATCAGCAAACCAAGGGGTTTGAATAGATACAATGAATAGATGGTCGCCAGGAAAAGTATCATGAATAGGTTTAGTATCACTATTGTGTTGTATACAAGAAAGGAAATCTGCTACTAAGTTTTCTTTACTAGGTCGATCAATGACGGTAATATTAAATTCTTGCAATAGGAGAAGCTACCGAGTAACTCTACCATTGGTGATTGGTTTATTCATTAAGAATCTAATAGTAGAGTGATCGGTGTGCACAAAAACTTCATATCGTGTAATATAATGACAGAATTTATTAATAGCATAAACTACTACCAAAAAATCTTTCTTAGTAATAGTATAGTTTAATTCGGCAAGAGAAAGATTTTTGCTGATAAAATAAATGGCATAAGGTGAGTTTCCTTCCTTTTGGCCTAGGACTCCTCCTATGGCCATATCAGAAGCATCGGTAGATATATGAAAGGGAAGGGTCCAGTCAGGGCCCCTAAGTATTGGTGCTACTGATAATTTATCTTTTAAAATTTCAAAAGCATTTTGACAAGATTCTGTCCATTGGAACTCTACATCTTTTACGAGCAATTTAAACATTGGTGCAGCTATCTTTGTAAAGTTTTCAATAAAACGGTGATAATAGCCTGCATGGCCCAAAAATATTCTAACCTCCTTCTGGGTTTTTGGATAAGGAAGGCCAACTATTACTTCGATCTTAGCAGGGTCTACCTTAATTCCTTGAGAAGAAATATGGTGTCCTAGAACTATACCTTCCGTCAGTAACATTTTACACTTTTCATGAACGAGAGCTCAGTTTGTATCTTGACATTGGATCAAAACTTTCTCAAGGTTTTCAAGAGATTCTTGAAAAGTATTACTGTAGGCTATAAAATCATCCATGTATGCCTCGACACAGTCATGTATAAGATCAGAAAAGATGCCTAAGACTGCTCGTTGAAAAGTAGTGGGTGCATTACATAAGCCAAATGGAAAAAGGTGATAAGCAAATGTCCCCCAAGCACATGTAAAAGTGGTCTTATCCTAATCTTCTGGGGCTATTAAGATCTGATTGTATCCACTATATCCGTCAAGAAAGGAAAAATACTACTTCCCTGACAAGTTATCTAATACTTGGTCGATAAAGGGAAAAGGAAAGTAGTCTTTAAGAGTAGCTTTGTTTAGTTCCCTAAAATCAACACAAATACACCGTTTCCCTGTAACTTTCTTTGGAAATACTACTAGAGGAGACACTCATTTGCTATCATAAATAGGATAGATGAAACCAACAGTAAGGAGTTTTTGTAATTCTTCTTTTACTATATCCTTCAAAGCAGGATTCACCCTCCTCTGAGGCCGTCTTACAGGTGGTATATTGGGATCCATATAAATGTGGTGAATACAAATGTTAGGGTATATACCCTTCATATCAGTGTATTCCCATGCAAATGCTCCGACTTGGTTTTTAAGAACCTTAAGTAGTTGAGCTTGTTGATCTTCACTTAACCCTGCATTTATGTACAAAAAATTTTCAAGGCCAACTTCACAAGGTATGGTGAAAGGTCATGTATGTTCTTTGATGGTGAAGACACAAGGTGCTTCCATAAACATTGAGAGAGCCATAGTTTCTTGAAACTCATCTCCAAATATTTGATCAAATGTAGAAAACGACTAAGGAAAATCTATACTAGTGGTAGAGGAAATAAATTGATTCAAGTCATTATTCTCAGTATTCTGCTCCTGCAATGCCCAGGAGAAATCACTAGGAAAAGAAAGGTCATCAAAATATTCGTCCCCAAAGGAACAATTTAACCACCATGAATTTTCAGTTATTGGTTGTGCTGAGGGATATAAAATAAGTCTTTGGGTAGACACCCCATTGGAAATGGTCATCTCCCCATCCCTACATCCTATAAAAGCATTGGAAGTATCTAACCATGGTCTTCCCAACATGATAGGATTTCCTTTAGAAGGATCCTTTGATTCTATGACCATGAAGTCGACAGGGTATTCCCATGAAGCTACTGATACGATAATGTCATCCAGGACTCCATTAGGCTTTATCGTAGTATGGTCTACTAGTTCAAAGATGGAAGGGGTGGGTCGAAGAAATTCTCCCAACTGTAAAACTTCTAAAACTGCGGTGGTCATCCTATTGATGGCTGATCCTAAATTGATTAATGTGTTACCTATGGAGGTATTATTTATGATTACAGATACTACTGGGGCCCTTGGATTTGTATATTTTGCAATCCGGGACTGATCTAACATATATTAAGACATATCTCCTATGACATGAATTGTAATGGGGTCTTTTTGTTTCTTCCTTGGTCGTTTAATGCATAATTCCTTTATCGCCTTACTATAAATTGGTATGTCTTTAATGCCTTGTATTAATGGGATTTTGTATGCTTTAATTCATTCAAGATATCATACTCAAAGTGAACTACAGGTTTTTCTATTACTAGTCTTGCTGGAAATGGAGGAATTCTTTGTTCCTGAATAAGTTCTTTGGGAGGGCAGGTAGGTACTGGAACTTTTGAGATATTCACATCCTCCAAAATGGCATCATTCATGGGTTCATTTGAATCTTATTCTTCATCATTTTCCTCACGGATGATGACTGATGTTCCAGGTTTATCATTAACAACTCTTTTAGACCGTAATTGAATCTCATGTATAGGTACAGTTGACACAAGGTAGGAGGGAAGAGTTTTCAACCCAATATTGTTAAGAGCTTGAGTTGGCTTATTATTAGGGTTAGGTATCGGCTGTGCAAGTAACAATTTTGGCCGCAGAGGGTTTGTATTCTAGAAGTGATGAGGTTGTTGTGTAATGAGAGGAACTGGAGGTACAAATCCAGACAACTGCTAAAAATTCAGTTGATGCTGAGGATAAGGATGACTAGGTTGAGGGATAGGTTGTGACTGAGTATATGGCTGTCCTCTCCACCCTTGTGACCAATATTGTTGCCACAAAAATTGAGGATGAGGATGCTGAGGTGGCCAATTCTTCCAATTAGGATTATTCCATTGTTGGGGTTATTGGTATGGAGAGTAATAGGGTGGAGATTGTGGTGGAAAATTATGATATACTGGTTGATCTCTAGATTGCTAAGGAGGCCTCCTAGATGTTTCACCAAAATCCCCAATCTTATAGATGGCTTGCAATCTAGGAAAGGATGGACAGTTATTTGTCGGATGCTCCTCTGTCCAGATGTGACATACATAAATGTTATTTAACGAACATTCCCTTTGGGGATGTTTTGTTCTACACCTTGGACAGAAAATACTCATTGCTTCTCATTCTTCATCTCACCTTTTATTGGCTTGTAAAGCATCTAATTGAGAACCCATGCCTCCTAAGATGTTAGTCTTAAAATTCTCCAATAGGTTACCCAATTCCAACCTCGTAACTCCTCCTGAACTAGGAACATTTCCTCTTATATTTTTACTATAAGGATCTCGAAATTTTTTCCAAACTTTCCCCCTACTTATAGAATAATTTTTACACATATCACCAATCAGTGCAAAGGTCTTATGAGAAATATCGCCAGCTACCATGAGAATAAGATCCTCTAGCAATTCCTCAGAGATTCCTTTGAGAAAAAGTGTACGTACTGCATCTTCTCGAAGGTCATGATATTTTGATTTATGAAGGGTATAAATGAACCTTTCAAGATAATCCTCTAGGATTTCGTATTCAAGTTGTTGTATCTTGAATATATCATGTCGAGAGTCCTTAGGTTTACAATAGTCTTGATACTTTCTTAAAAACGAAGTTCTCATGTCATCCCAAGTCCTGATGGTGGATTCACCTAATCCCATGAACCATCGCAAGGCAAAATATTTTAATGTAGCGAAAAAGAGTTTTAGTTTGTGATCATATTGTAGATAATTATAGCTCCTATAGAGAATATCAAACTCAAACAAAAATGTGTCCGATTCCTCATTACTTTTTCCATAAAAAGTAGGTAAAGAAGGAGGGATGTTTTTCATATTTACATTTAGTACAGTGTCTAGGATAGGAAACCCGAAGGTAGCCTCATTTTTATTTTCTCCTTCTCCTTCATTGTTTCCAACTTCATTACAATATTCATTCTCTCCCGGTCCCTCCATATAGGCTAGGTTTTTGATATAAATATACCTAGGAAGCTCCTTTCGAGGTGATAATGAAGCGTCCCAATGTTCTATTTTGGGAGAGATCTTCCTCTGGTCAACTGTTTTCTAATTAATACCCAAGAGGGAGAGTAGGTTCTACTGTGGAAGCCTCAATTTGTGATATGACTGTATCTATGGGGTTTCCAAAGAGGGATTTTACCTGTTCAGGATCAACAAGGTCAACAAAGTTTGGACTCCCTACTAGTGAAAAGGTCGTATCCTTTGGTTCAGTAACTAGTGGAGAACTAGGGGTTACTAATGATTGATCCTTCTGAATTTATTTCGGAATGAGGTCGTCAAGACCTCTGGCCAAGGTCCCTTCTCCTTCTATGGTTCTCTCGATACGATCTCTTCTAGGTTTCCAAGCAGAATTACTCCCTTCGGGTGTTTTTTGATACCTTTCAAAACTACAGATAACTCTAAAAACTTAAGTATATTAATTACGTACAACAATTTCAGTTGATAATTAAGTATTAGAAAAGGAAATCCAATTTCACAGTCGATTGTCTCATCCGACCACCCATTACTCTATTGTCTATAGTGATGAGTATGCAGGGTTATGACACCTCTACTTGGTCACAATTGTATTCGGTAGAATACGACTTCTCCATAATTTATTAGCAGGTTTAGGACAACACACTATCTACTACTGACTACTTCCTGAAAGACACCTTTCTATACAAGCTTGGGAATCTTTGTGTACCGACCAATGAGCACTGACAAAAGATCATCTGGGATGCACACTACAACAAGACTACAAGACATTTTGGAGTCACAAAAACACTTGTTATCCTCCAAAAGTATTTTTTACTGGCCTTGTTCTTTTTCTATGATTCTACCATCATAGTGCTTGACTCATTCAGTCGACTATTGTCCCCAGCGTGCACTTGGGAATTACCTGTATCATAATGAAATATCATAAAAAAAAATTGTGAGATGTATGGCACTTGATTCATCATGTAACAAATTTATCTCCTCTCATGGTTCTTCATATACATCCACTTTTGGTTGATCAAGAATATTATTATTGTTTTCATAAACAAAGGGTCTGAGAGGTTGCTCCTCACTCCTTTCTCTCTATACACCCTCCATGGATTATATGGTTATCTGAACTGAGTGGGATCTAATACTAGATGTTGTCTATTAGGGATTCTTCCCTCCATCTCCATTCTGGTTATCTTATTAGATAAATTATTTATAATCTGGCACATCTCATCAATATCGACTTCTTATGAATCTTTGATTTACCACGATAAACCTGCCTCCTTGGATTTTTTATTTATTTTTATGCTCATTATCATTAATCATTTTAATTTTCCCACCTTCTCTCATGTTTCCTTTAACATCAATTGCATCGTCCTTCATTGTGATGAGAAAAGCTAACCTTCTTTTTCTCAACATGATGGAAAAATTCGATGCAAAATATCTACCATAAGTAGCCTTGGCAGCTGCTTCTGTAGGTTTGATATATTTTTGGATTATGTAATACAAGTTATTGAATCTTTATATAAACTCCACCACATTTTCTAAGTTATTTTTCTTAAGTGTTTAAAAATCAGTAAGATAATAGAGATTGCCCCTCTTAACTCCCCACTTCTTCATGAACGTAGCTTGGTAACTCATCCATGGTTCCTATTGAGGATGTAGGGAGGGTCCTAAACCATTTTTCATACATCTCCCTCCAAATATTGAGCAAATATTCTCATATAAGCGTTATCATTTTAAATAAATATGTTATTGCTAAAGTATTGGAAATGATCCATATGCTTTGCTATAGAAATTCCTTTACTACCATCATACTTGGGTAGCAGTTTTAGGAAGTGGTCGGGTATATCACTTAAAGGAATAGGTAGTCTTAAGGGTCCATGATAGGTTTTTACCCAATGACGAACTCTTGGTGGTAGGGGGGCTCCATCACCTTCACCATGTTCGTCGTGTCCTCCTCCTCCAGACATCAGGTGCTAAAATATTAAGTTCTATTCTTATGGAGTAATAAGGGATTTAGGCTTATGAGTACCTGGTTGTGAATATGACTCGCCACTTTAAGTGATTATGGTAGGAGGGGTATGGAAATCAACTCAAGGTGTAGCATGAATTCGGTGGGGAGACTCTCATCTAGGCATTTTAAAGATGAATTATAATTTAGTAAATTAAGGACCAAAAACAAGAGGAGAAAATATTATACGTGGATTACCTGGTGATGATGATTGGTACCTTTAACGAGGGTGAATCCAAGAGATAGGATATTGCAAGGCTATGAATTCTTTGTTAGTTGGATTCTAATGGGTGTGTCTGTCCCTAGATGCCATATTTTCCTTGGTGGCGTTTCCAGGTGAATTAAATAGTCTGCAATATGATTCTTTATCACATAAAAAAACCAAATTGTTGACCTACTTTCCCCACTCTTGTGATCCGGGTTCAACTACAACACAATACCAACAAAACACCCAAAGACATCGAGCCGACAGAGCAAGCTCAGTCGGAAACACCTGCGAGGCAGGCGTAGTCTCACCCGAGATATCTTAATGTGTAACTTCCAGAACCATGGTTCTGTAGTCAGTGAGGGATTACATTCCCTTGGCACAGGGCCAAGGCGCTCGACAAAGTCAGAAGGATGGAGTCTTTTACTACTCGACCATGGTGCAATAGTGCAACACAGGTGACGTGCAACACAACCTTGTCCTTGAAACTTAACAACTGGTGCAACCATGCGATGCAGCTGATTCCTTAAAGGTAAATGACAAAGATGTGACTGTATTATAATATTAACAAAATTTTAACATGAAATAATACCAAGTGCTTGGCAATTCTTTAATCATTCATTCATTCACTTCTTTTATCAATATTGTGACATTCATTCAAGAAATAATCATAACAATTCAACATAATCAAATATTCAACATTAACCGTTAAAAATTCAACATTCATCGACACGGGAAATAACATCGAAACCCATCTAGGAAAAACCACCAAGGTGCTCTTCATCTAGCATGAGAAATATATGGCACCTTGCAGTTTGTGACTTACATATTGTTTTGAGATATGTCTATTTAGCTCAGACTCTTCTTTCTCTCATGCTCTCTATTTTTATGCTTCTCTTCTATCTATTTCTATTGATCCGCACACCCCCTGGATCGTTTCTTCTACTCTACTATCTGCACACTTAGCTACAGAATGACTCTACACAACAGTCTGTGCACATAGCTACAGATCCATGGCTCATCATCCTTATACTATCAGAGTCCTCTCTGATTTCCTCAAAATACTTCTTCTATTACCAACTGACTAGCTACTCTAATCTCTCTGAGGCTAACCCTTATACAGAACCGGTTCCTTTTATTTATAGTTTCTACAAGACTGAACAGGGTCGACTGAGTACATCTCAGTTATTACAGTTGTAACTAGCCACAAAATATATTCTATTACATTAATGATAGACCATAGTGGTTTCAAAACATCCTGCATTACATTAACCGTAGGCCATAACTAGTCACGGAAATGTCTTTTAGTCTGTCTATACATGTCCTGGCTAGCTACAAAATCCTTTCCTTTAGTCTTCCACCAATTTGAACTCCTATGGTCTTCTGACCTAGTGCTTCTGAGCCTTTACTCTTCTACCTACCACACTTCCACTGAATTTAGGTCTGATTTTCCTCCATCACACCATTTCTCACTGTAGCTTTCTATGTTATGCACTTCCTTTCCATCCTTTTCCTAATTTTACCCCGTCGTGCGCCTGCTTTTCTTCTTGCACTTGTGCTTCGGGTTCTTCCTTGATCTCTTTCCTGGCCCAACACAAAGCGTATGGTTTTTGTTGTCCCTAGGTAAAATATAATTTCTCTTCTTCGATCCCCAACAATGGCACTAGAAAATATGTTAGTCCCTAAAATGGTCCAAGGTTGTTTTTGGAACTATGCCAAGGAATCATTAACTTGATTTGAATGTAATTGGTCCTACTCTTCGAAGCAAGGATAGTAATGTTGAACACTTTTACTAACTTTCCTGAATTAGAGATCAACTTGTATATTACATGTAACCAAAAATGCATTGATGGGAATAATTTTGACTCTATAGATTTCACTCTACAGAAATTACTATAGGAAAATATGAATGGATGAAAATGAGACAAAGTACTTGCTACAGTAGGTTTTCTCTCAAGATAAATAAAGTGTTCTCGGCAATGAGAACTAAACAACTCAAACATAAAATGTAATAGAAAAAATATAGGATTAGTTCAGGGACAATTTCTTTTATTCCAACTAACATGTCATGAATATTCCTTAACATGTCAAAAGAAAGAGAAGCATTCATCATCGAATTTGAAAAAAGACATGCTGAATAGTTGCCTCTGGGGATTTGTATTACATCATTTGTAACTTTACATGAAAATGTAAGGAATGGAAACAAAAAATAAGATAGGACAATTTGTAAACATCAAAATTAATAATCCTCAATGCTTGTATTATAATACCATTGATGCATCACGTGTTCAAACAATGATCAAATAGTATCTAAGAAGTTACAATTCACTCAAATTTTTTTTACCTTTGGTCAGTGGCTTTTGGATATATTTATAGAACTTGGAATCTAAAACAAAATTATTTTTCATAATGGGTTATAGTTACATGACAGACTGTCAAAACTAATTCATAACAAAAATATCAACTGATTTTCTAGCTAACTGGTTCGATGTTGACTGGGATGTTGTGGCGCTTGAGGTTTTTTCTTAGGTGGAAAAAAAGGATTCTGATGTGATTTCTAAGGAGGACTAGAAGGAATATGATGTGGTTTTGATGATGGCATTCCCATGGGAGATTGAGCCATTGATACCCTAACTTGTTGTCTGAGCTAAACAATCTTTGTGATGTTTTTACATTCTTTCCCAAACAGATATTTGTAGAGCCTCATTTCTATGGATTCTACATCTAGATTTGTATAGTGCTCATAAGTAGACTTTGAAAATATTACAAAGAATTACTATAGCTTGGATAGAATTTCAAACTCTACGTATAATTTATCAAAAATATTTTTTCCCTCTAGTTCTCCTTGGACATCTATTAGGGTGACTCAAAATTGTGATCCTCCGTCATTAGGACATTGTATTGTTCTTTAGGATATAAATCCATTTTTCCATCCCATGGGGATGGGAGAACCTGATGGATAATTTTATCCAGCATGGCTTTAAATGGCCCCACATCTCCATATAACTAAGAGGCCAATTCATTGACACTCTAAGTCGGGGATTTTTTAGTAATCGCTTTATATGCTTCGATGCCCATGTTTGTTTTTTCTCTTATTGCTAAGTCCTAGAGCTCATATTGAGTCTTCTTGTTGAGAATTTATATTACAACCTTGGCAGTGTCTAAATTCTTTCCTAGATACATGAGTATGTATTGATCATATTTAGAATCCATAACACACAACTCCCATTCATCTTGTGAAATAGAGAATTTCTTCTAGTGAGATGTCATATGGATCATAATTTTATCTCAAATCATGTGTCTATATACTCTTAACAAAAACTTACCACTCAACTTATTGGTCAAGGCTTGAATGTCCTTCTGAAGATTAACCTTACCCCAATTCAACTCTGAAATGAAATCATCCCTTTTTACCAATTCCTCATTCAACACTTTAACTTTATCACCTTTTTGTGTTAGTTTACCTCCAACCTTATTTATCTGAGCCTCTTTCATGCTCATTTCCATCATAGTTTTATCTAATTGATCAATAGGATCTATAGCAAGTGAGGATTCCAATTGATCAGTAGGATCTATAGCAAGCGAGGATTGCAAGACAATGGCCTTGACTAGAGTGAGGTCTTGCTTTTGCTTCTGTAATTACTTTATTTTACCCTCCAAACCCACTACATTTTCTTTGTGACTTTGATTGTCATCAACTACTTTGTCCATCTATGCTTGGAGTGCAACTAACTCTTCCATTTTTGCATGTTCATTGAGTGGTATATTGAGTCTCTTATTCAAGGTTGTAATCTCCTTCTCTTTTTATTTTAGGATATTCTAAACATCATCTAAATTATTTGGGTCATATTCCAATTTTGAGATTTGCTTCTCTAAGTCCAATATCTTCAGCTGCTTAGATGTAGTAGACACCTTGTCATTCTTAAATAAGCATTAAATCCAACTGACTGAATCTTGCAATCCATTCATACTCATAGTGTATTTAATTACATCCCAGTAAACACCCTCTCCAGTCTTCTTATCTAGCTCCATTATATCTTTAGGGTGGAAGACGTCCAAATTGAAGGTAACTTGAGTAGTCTTGAAATTCGAGGGAACTCTTTTTCCCCTAGGTGTGATAGGTTAAAAGATTTCCATTTTGAGTGTTCCACATTATATATCAATGACTGATATCATTCTTTCTTGTTGTCATGTAGCAATATATTTCTTAGGAAAAAGAGTATTTTGATGATCTATATTATCGTCTTTGATCTGAGAATATACACCAAATAATCCATGTTTGAATGGGGAGGTCTGAATTTCTGCTAAGGATCCTTTATGTGAATATGAGCCCTTATATTGAGGCCAAACTATTTATGGGAAAATTTTGAGAATGACGTGCACCAATGAAGTAGGAGTATGCTTTTGATGAATGACTATTTTAGATTATTACTTTGATTTGGACCTTTTAGACCGAGACCCAAAAAAAAATTTAGTCTCCCATTTCTAAGTCAGTATTCATCTCACTCATTGTCCTCTTTCCCAAAGAATCTATCTTCTATGGTGTTGAGATCACATGAGACTCCACTTAAATATATGGATATAAAACCTTCTTTACTTGATCCTAGTTGTACAGCTTGGTAATATTGTCAACCTATTGATAAGGTTCATGTGGATACCCTACTAACCTTAAAGACTTTTTCTTTTCAAATATGATTCCCTTAATATCGTATTTTCAGAAAAAACCAGTTCATAGGTTCATACTAGCTAACATTTCTTCTACAATGGGTTGAGTTGATCTATATTTGACATTGAAAGGACTGACCCCTTGAGGTACTCTGAAAGTGTGGGTACTATTATGCTTGAGAGAATGCAATGCGTCAGAATTAAACCTTTGTATAATATACTCAAGGGTGAACAACCTTGGGGTTAAGAAAAGAGGAAGCTGGTAAGGTGGTCATTCTACTCCATCAACAAAAAATTCTGTATGGTTCTCATAGCAAAACCAATCGCCACCTGGGGCTTGGGGATTCAACTATACTATACTTTTAGACTAAAAAAATATTCTTAGTTGAGGCTCATAAAACAACATGGTATAGAATTTTGGCATTACAATGTTGACAAATTTTAAGAACCCTTCATTGCTAGGTTCTGTTAGAGAATTTTCAAGTTTGAATGGTTGACAAAAACCCCTTTTTTGCAATAAAGGATCATGAACAATAAGTATGAATGGTATCTAAAAAATTTCATTGAAGTGAAGTTTTGTAACTGGTCATGGATCCTTGTTGTTGAAAACACAACAATGTCCAATTTTATAGGGGACTCTTGAATTAAAAAAATTATCGATGAAAGGAAACCTAAGCGTGCATCATCAACCACCAAATTGTAATTATACCCCAATATTTGACATACCATGGAAATCCATGGTTGAGATGATTTAGAAAAATATTAAGATTATAAGGTGAAAGAGAAGCGAGAATCTCAGCTTTGGGTGGTAAGAGGGTTCTGAGAAAAAATTCTCTACTTTTGGGGCAAAAGTCTCTAATTTCAGTACTAAGAGACTCTTCCAAAAAAAGAAGATGATCTGGATCGTCTTCAATTTCCATCAACTCCTGGATAAAATATTTTTTTACTAGACAATTTTTGATGTCGATCCTAGAAAAAATGGCTCCTCTTTCTGGAACATATCGCTCGACACACCATTGCACCAATTTAGGGAGGGTTGAACCCTTGAAAGATAGCTCTCGATAATCCAGAGTTACACATATTCAAGGTGTCTTCCCCTAGCTTTTCTAGCTCTTTGAATTCTATGGAAATCAGATGTAGGTTCGAAATGGAGAGTATGAGGTCGTATATGTCGAACTGGCGATCTCCTAGGTTCTCTTCAATACTAGATGGTTTTCTTGTAGAAAACATAGACATGGCTTCTGGAGTGGATGCTATAACACTTAATTATTAAACAACACAACAGAAGGTGAGGCGTTGTGTAGATGGTAGTGAGAGAGGTAAGGATGAGGAAATTTTGTAGCAGAAGTATGGAATAATTTTAAAGGTGTGCCTTTATAGATGAAGGATTTGAATTAGCATGCTGTAATGAATTATACATGTGTCACTTATCGATAGGATGGTATACATAAGGCACAAAGAGAATTTATTAGTGGGGATTGTTGGACATAAAAATGATGGCAGTAATATTAGTTAGATATTTGATGGAGAATGAACCATTGCTTAAAATAACAGGAAAGTGGTTTCAGGGTCTAGAAGAGGAGATTTTTAAAAACTATTATTGCGACCCTGAAGAGTATGGATGCTGACGTGTTCTAGAGTGGTTTTATATTTAGGGCCTAGGTCTGATATTAAAAATCATGCAACTTGCGAGGCTTGAAATCATCATAGATGTATATATGACCTACCAAACCATAGATGTAATACTCCAAAATTTCGTAAAAATTTAAAAATTTTCATATGACATTAAATGTTTGCAATCGTCACTACTGAGGAACATTTAACTGTTAACAGTTAACCTAAACAGGCTTAAACTAGAACTGATTTTTGTTAAATTTCTAGTCTTGCATACTTAATTGTTTGCTTTCATAAATCATTGTTAAGGATTTGATTTAGCAGGTTATGATTTGGAACAACAGGAATTGAAACATCTATTTAATTACTAAGTGCTAAGTTTATTTTGCTGTTTTGTGAAAATATGAAGGAACTTCAGTTGAGATTGAGGATTACTTAGGTTTTTAGCTAATGTAGTGAAGTGATGCTTCTTTTACAGGTCTTTTACAAGTAAGAAGTTTTGTCACCAGTTTCTGGATCAATATTATTATCTCAACTAGCATAAAATATAAAGCTAGTAAATTTATTTATTTTACAGCTTTGATCAAATGAATGAGGTATCGTTGATCTGTGTATTTATGTTTTAATTATTTATATGGTAACATAAGTCTCTAGTAAACTAAACATAATCCAGTTTTTCTTCCATTGGCTTCAACTATAACTCATTCATCTAAATTTTATCAATATATTATCAGTTAGCTCATGTATGTAATTTTAGTGCACTTTTAGTGAAAGGCAATTTGTATAGCAATCCTTTTATACTTTAATAATTGATGCCAAGGTGATTCAAGAGTATTTGTTTTCAACAGTAAATGAGTTAAGTTAACTTAGGAAAACCTAAAATTTAGATATAGTCATAAAGTATAATGACTGATATTCACACATGGAAATAAAAACCTAGTGCATAAGACAGTTTACTAATTGTTCTAGTACTTACGAACTAGAGATGCAATGATACAAATTTAATATCTTCAAACTATAGTATTACTGCTTTTTGTGTAAGAATAAAAGGATTATTTTCTATAAATTCCATTCAATATAAATTTCGTATTATCTTCATCTCATAAGTGGGGTATACGAATCCAAGTTTGATACCTAGACTAACAAATCATGCTAAACATCATCCTATGTTTGCAAATACACATACATAAAAGATCAAGTCTTTTACAAGGTATTTTACAATGATATGGTTTCTCCTAAATTGTTGTTGATTATGCAAATAGAGTTGAAGTATTCTTTGCATAATTTTTTACCCATTTCTAAGATTATAGAACATAATGTAAACCCTAGTGTATATGTAAACATTACCTCCCTACATTATTCTTTAGGGTTATAAAAATGCACATTTATAATCTAACGATATTGGGAGTTATGAAAAAGGTTTTTAACCAAAGTTTCTTTATAAAATGCTAATGTGTGTAGGATGCTCCCAAAGAGGTCTCGAATTATAATGCAAAACCCTCATTTCACAAATAATTTCGAAGCCATGTGGTCGATGCTTGATGGTTAGGTTTTGTTGACTTGTGGTTCAATATAAAACTATTCTAAAACCCTAAAAAGTTACATTTTTACCTATTGTTCTTTCTATGGTAGTGGAGAGTAAGAGCCGTAGATTCATGGCCTCATGGCCTTCCTGTCACTCCCTAAACTCTGTATAAGTCTCCTTGCAATTTCTTTTTTCTTCTGCATATGAGGTTCATGTGGCCATTACCTTCCTCTAAGGGTGAGGTCATTTCCACCATTAAACTAACTCTATGGGTGATGAATTCTATCGCGGTTACCGCATGGGATTGAACTCTGGTTCAATCATGGCATATCCTTGTAACTTCACCCATCTCGTCTAGGCCTTCAAAAGCTTCCTTCATTTTAGCTCGAGTTACACAACTTGTGGCTAGGGTTTTGGTTATACCGTCTTCTACACAGCAAGGACAAACAAAACTTCTCCAGGTATGAATTCTTACAGTTTTAAACCCTTCTTACACTGTTAAAATTTTAATTTATTTGTTTCCTTCAGGAGTTTAACATTCTATGGGTTCTTCATTTGTACAGGCTTTCAAACTGGATGCTTGTGCTAAAAGACACCACAAAAGGGGCTCCATGTTGGCGTTCATCCTATTAAGCCTCAATCTCACCTAAGGTTTCTCCTGCACTAGTTGTATGGTGTTTTTAGTTGATATTGTCCACTTGGTTCTTCAGTTACTGTTCGGTCATGGCTACTGTTAGATATTTAACATTAAGATAGCATTAATAGGATATTTTAACTCAGAGAATAACAAGCACAGCAATCAAACACAAGAGACAATGAACATGGTGTTTTTCCTCAGGGAAACCATAAATGGAGAAAAACCTACAACTTCCTCAGAGATAGAATCAACACCAAATAGAAAATCCCAAAATAGTAAGATGATATCCCGACAGCAGTAACCTCTTTCTTCCTAGCCCCAGTGTCTTCTTCTTCCTCAGCTATGCGCTACAACTGAGTGTGAGTGAGTGTGTGATAAATAGAGAGGTCACCTCTCTATTTATACTAATTCTTGACATGACTAAAACCCTACTAGGGCCAACTTCACTAGGTGAGTCCAATAATCCTAGTACCCCAGAACTGCGGGGACTTTAACCCTTAGACAATAGGAGGGTTACCCACAATGACTCCACATGACTTGTTTACATTATAGATTCTCTTGATCGAAACATCAGGGCATGACATCATGACTTAGTTACATTACAGACACATCCCAGAATAAACATCGTGGTACAAGACATAAGATACAAATACATCCGAAGTTACAAATACATCAACACTCCCTCTTAACTAGGAAGGTATTCTTTCGACACAATTTTCAGCACTGGTCTTCTTCTCTGTATCCATTGGGTCATCTCGTTATCTTCATCTTCAATTCTTCTTAGTCTTCAAGTCTTCTTCTTCGTCTTCTTCATCTTCTTTGTCTTATGTATCGACTGGGTCATCTCATTATCTTCATCTTCAGGTCTTCTTAGTCTTCAACTCTTCTTCTTTGTCTTCTTCATCTTCTTCATCTTCTGTATCATCACTTGATCTGGATCGTCATCAAGTATGGATCATCATCACATCTGGATCATCACTTGATCTGGATCATCATCAAGTTTGGATCATCATCACATGCTATCTCAGAATGGTGCTATCTCGATTCTTCTTGTCACAGGAAGTTCTACAGAGTCAGCCCTGTAGGCCTACCCTTCATGTAGGTCTTCATCAACACTTATATTTGACACTTAAGTTAGAATGGCCCGCCTAGCTCTTACATCTGACCTCATCTTGTCAGAAAGGCACACCCAACACTCACATCTGACCTCATCTTGTCAGAAAGGCCCAGCACTCACATCTGACCATGTGTAAACACATCGCGCCAGAATGGCTCAGCACTTATATCCGATCATGTGCAAGCACATCGCATCGAAATGGCTCTACACTTATATCCGACCCTATCTTGTTAGAAAGGCACATCACTCACATCTAACCATGTGTAAACACATCATGCCAGAATGGCTCAGCACTTATATCCGACCTCATCCTATCAAAAAGGATATGCACTTACATTCAACCATGTGTAAACACATCGCATCGAAAGGGATCTTAGTCCCAGACTGAGGATTGCTAGTAACTAACCAGGTGCCTCCATTCTCCCGGAGAATGGAAGTTGCCCTTACATATGACCTACTCATCAAAATGGATAGCACTCACATCTGACATGGGAGGAACCTAATCCTTTAACCATGATAGAATGGCTCATCCCTTACATCTGATCAAGTGGGAACACATCCCTCTATCACATCAGAATGGCTCTCAGTCCTAGACTGAATTTTTCTAGTAACAAACCAGGCACCTCCATTCCAAGAATGGAAATAGCCCTTATATCTGATCATGTAGGAACCAATCCTACAGTCATATCAGAATGGCTCGGTGCTCATATCTGACATGGAAGGAACCTAAATCCTCTCACCATGACAGAATGGCTCAGTCCTTACATCTGACCATGGAAGGAACTTAATCCTTTCCCATGTCATAATGGCTCATGGACTCATCACTTCCCTTTGGAGGGAACCCTGATCTGGAGAACACCAAGATTCTCCCTAAAGTACTCAAACTTCACCCTAGCCAATGGCTTCATCAACACATCAGCTATTTGATCGTCCGTTACAACACACTGGAGCTTCACTGCTCCCCTTTGCACCATATCCCTGATATAGTGATACTTGATCTCGATATGCTTCGACTTGTCATGGAACACTGGGTTCTCCGACAACTTCACGCAACTCTAGTTGTCACAATATATAGAAGTAGCATCCAACTGGAGATCAAATAAATCAGACAGTAGCTTCCTTAGCCATACTTCCTCACAACTACCTGAACAAGCTACGACATACTCTTCTTCAGCTGTACTCACTACCACACAGGATTGCTTCCTGCTAAACCAAGAGATCACACATGATCCCATACTGAAGCAACACCCTGAAGTGCTCTTCCTATTGATGGCACTGACTTCCCAATCTGAATCAACATAACCCTCCAAGTTAATCTTCTGATTCGACTCATTCTTGATCCCATAATCAACTGTACCCCTCAGATACCTTAGAATATGCTTTGCAGCAATCAAGTGAACATTTCTCGGATCTGTCAAGAACTGGCTCAAGGTGTTCACAGGAAATTAAATGTCTAGTCTCATGTTCGTCAGGTACATCAAGGACCCAATCATCTGATGATACATCGTAGCATCAGCTGAATCTGATGAAGCATCACTCAATAGCTTCAGGTTTGATGCCATAGGTATGGCCATAGCCTTGCATTCCATCATCCCAAACCTCTTCAGCATCTCTACTGCATACTTCCTTTGTCTGAGGGAGATTCCATCTATATTTTGCCACACCTCCATGCCTAAAAAATAATGCATCATACCCAAGTCCTTCATTTCGAATTCAGCAGCAAGCTTTCTCTTCGTATCAGCAATCAACCCATCCATACCTATTACAAACAGATCATCTACATATAGTATAAGCATCACTGGGTTGCCATCTTCAACCTTGTATTAAATGTTGGAATCTACTTTACTCTTGGTAAGGCCCAAACTGGATAGAAAGCTGTCAATTCTATCGTACCATGTCCTGGGTGCCTGTTTCAAACCGTACAGGGCTTTCTTCAATCTGCACACATGAGACTCCATGTCATGTGTCTCAAAACCGAGTGGTTGTTCTACATACACTTCCTCTTCCACTACACCATTCAAGAAAGCAGTCTTGACATCCATTTGGTGTATCTTCCATTTCATCACTGCAGCCAAGGCAAGTACTGATCTGATGGAAGTGTATCTAGCTACAGGTGCAAAGGTTTCTTCATAATCTATTCCTTCTTTTTGGGATAACCCACAAGCCACAAATCTTGCCTTATATTTTTCAATGCTACCATCTGCAACATGCTTGATCTTGTAGATCCATTTGGAAGTTACAACTGAATTCCCTTCTGGTGTTGGGACAACATCCCAAACATAATTCTTCATGATTGATTGATACTCTTCGATCATAGCATCCTTCCATTCTTTCTGTTCTACCACTTCTTCATAATTGGAAGGTTCTTTATCAATGAAATCACATAGTAATGCAAAATACTAGGAGCAGGATCTAGTCCTCCTTCTTTCTCTGTGATTCTCTTCTGGAGCCCCATATCTTTCCGCACCTTGGAAATTTCATGTAACCAAGTAGGTTTCCTCTTATGAGGATTCTTCTCCAGAGGTGGATCTACATGTCTTTGTGGTTCTTCAAATTCTCGATCTTTTCCTTGAGTTTCTTCGTTCATGGTTGTATCATGAATTGTTGGTGCTTCTGTTTCTTCAGGTTCTTCAGTAGGCTTCTTTCTGGATTTGTTGTAAGCCGTGTCTTCATCAAATGTCACATCCCTGCTGATGTCAATATTCTTGTATCTTGGGAAATAGATTCTATAAGCCTTCGAGCTTTCAGAGTATCCCACAAATATACCCTTCTTTCCTGAAGGATCTAATTTTGTCTTCTTCTCTTTTGGAATGTGTATGTACACAGGACAACCGAATATTTTGAGGTGGCTAACTTCTGGTTTCTTGCCAGAGAATACTTCTTCAGGAGTCTTGTTCTTGAGTACTCTATGTGGAGTATGGTTCTGTACATACACCGTTGTTCTGGCAACTTTTGCCCAAAGATGAATGGGGAGATCTTGATCATGAAGCATAGCTCTTGCAGCTTCCATGATAGCTCTGTTCTTCCCTTCTGCAATCCCATTCAGTTGTGGATTATAGGGAGTGGACAACTCCCTCTTAATCCACGAGTCTTTGCATAACTCTTTGAATTCATTTGACGTGAATTCTCCACCATTATCTTATCGAAAGCTATTAATCTTCTTTTCAATGTGATTCTCGATCAAGGCTCCGAATTCCTTAAATTTGTTTTTATACTTCATCTTTGTTCTTCATGAAGTAGATCCATGTCTTCCTAGAAAAGTCATCAATGAAAGAAACATATTATACATACCCGCTTAGTGAACTTAACGACATTGGACCACATACATTGGAGTGGATGATTTCCAATATTCCTTTTTCTTTTCTCTCTCTACTTGGAAATGTCTTCTTTGTGTTCTTTCATACCGCACATCCTTTGCAGACCCCATCATGTTTTGCTTGTATTTCTAGAAGACCTTCAACAGCTTTGCTTGCAAGAGGTAGTGCTCTGTAATGCACATGTGCAAGCCTTCTATGCCAAAGTTCATTTGGCTCTACTGTGTCATGGACCAAGGCTTGTTCTAGATGGTCCTTCAATTTGTACAAACCTCCTTGTTCCCCAATCACTATTGCATCATCAATAGTCTTTCCTTTTGGCCACATGATGACTTGACCATCTATGAATGAAACCCTCATTCCTTTTGAATTTAATGCAGATATGGAGAGAAGGTTCTTCTTGAGTCCTGGTACAAACAATACTTCCTTCATTGTCATAGACTTTCCAGAGTCTAGCTTATAGGAGGATTCCCCACTACCTTTTATTGGATATTGGTAGTCATCTCCTAGTTTCACCTTGTGAGGTGATTCATGTTCTGAATGTTTCAAAAAGGATTCCTTGAATCCATTCATGTGCTTGGAAGCACCACTATCTATAAGCCAATCATTGCTTCCATGAGTAATGTTTCCCGTGAGAGAGGAAATCAAAACATATTCTTCCTCACTTGAAGAATATTCACTTTCATATCTGGTTCTCTTTGATGAAGGTTCATCATCCTCTGCAGCATGAGCATGATGTCTTCTCTTGTTTCCCTTCTTCTTGTGAGAGCTACTTTTGTTCTTAGGACAATCTCTAGCAAAGTGTCCTCTCTCATCACATGTATAGCAAATAAACTTAGACTTATCTCTAGGATTTCTGAAGTTATTCCTTTGATTAGAATACTTACTTTTGTGATGACTAGATATGGCTTTCTTGGATTGTACTGTGAGAGCTTGATCTTCACTTCCCATCTTCTCTTATCGAGCTACTATCCGAACTTCTTCTTGAGAACATTCTTCCCATAGTCTACTGAACTTGACTAACTTCTTCCTGGCACAGATCCCTTGAATGAAGGAGTCCCATGTCCTAGGGAGACCATTCAAGGTGGTCATCACAATATCTGCATCCTCCACTTCTTCATCTACTGCTTCCAATTTTTACTTGATCTGAGAAACCCTTGTGAAGTAAGACTGGATGGTTTTTGCATTCTGGATCTTCACATTCTTCAATCGGTTCCTCAAGGTCATCTTTCGGTTTATGTTCTTTCCTTCAAACAATTTGGTTAGGGCATCAAACATAGCTTTAGGTGTCTTAAGGGAGGACACCTGTGGTATGAGGTGATCCTTGATAGAATCAACAATGATCCTCTTTTCCATAACCAACTTATTCTTATGTAAGGCCTTAGCCTCATCTCCCTCTGGAACTAGAACCTCCTCATTTATGTAGGAGTCCAACTCATTCTCTTCCAGAACCAGGGAGATCCTATACTTCCAGGCTCGGAAGTTATCATCTCCCTTAAGATTTTCATCAAGCTTGGTATGATGAGACATATTAACTGAGAACCTCAAATAGAAATACAAAATATTTAGATCTTACGAGGTCAAGGTGTCGGATCTGGATTTGGAGCTAAAATCCTACAATGTTGGTTTAGGAGCATATTAGGGTTTTTCTTTTCCGGAGTTTCGTCCAACCAAATGCTTTGAAATTGATCCCTAACTTCGATTTTGGGGAGGAGATCAATCCTGGGCTCACTGAAAAAATTCCTCTTCTGTGAAAATCCCTAATTTCTAGCAGTAGTGTCGGGTCCAAAACTAAAAAACCTCAGAATTGGATTATGCTTCGACAGAAATATGCTCCCTAAGGAGGAGAGTTAATCCAACCTTCTTTTGCTGAAAATCTGTGGAGGAAGATCCACAAAGTAGGAAGCCCTATTTCTTGCAGCTGCACAGTGTCTATTTCTTAGGTTATCTCTGATACCATGTTAGATTTTTAACATTAAGCTAACATTATTAGGATATTTTAACTGAGAGAATAACAAGCACAACAATCAAACACAAGAGACAATGAACACAGTGTTTTTCCTCGGGGAAACCATAAATGGAGAAAACCCTGCAACTTCCTCAGAGATAGAATCAACACCAAATATAAAAGCCCAAAATAGTAAGATGATCTCCCAACAGCAGTAACCTCTTTCTTCCTAGCCCCAATGTCTTCTTCTTCCTCAGCTATGCGCTACAACTGAGTGTGAGTGAGTGTGTGATAAATAGAGAGGTCACCTCTCTATTTATACTGATTCCCGTCATGACTAAAACCCTACTAGGGCCGACTTCACTAGGTGAGTCTAATAACCCTAGTGCCCCAGAACTGCGGGGACTTTAACCCTTAGACAATAGGAGGGTTTCCCACAATGACTTGACATGACTTGTTTACATTATAGATTCTCTTGAACGGAACATCGGGGCATGAAATCATGAATCAATTACATTACAGCCACATCCCGGAATAAACATTGGGGTACAAGACATAAGATACATAGGTGAATACATTCCAAAGTTACAAATACATCAATAGCTACATTATGATCAGTTTGCTTTGGAAGGCCATGTGTCTAAGACTGTGATGTGTTATTAAGAATTCTTTGAATCCCTAGCGGTTGTTTTGTTTTGGAATATTTTGGAGCTTTCACGGCTGTGACTTGAAAAAAAATAATTATGGGCCTTCTCAGCTGTAGTTTTGACTACAATAGAAATTATTTTTGTACAGGATTTTAAGTCGTGTCTTATATTGTAAAAAGGCCATTAGGCCGTATCCTGTGTGGATGTAGTAGTAATTTTGATGGAACATGTTTAGGGTTTTAAATGCTGATTAAAAATTTTAATAATCTTTTAAGCTTACTGTTTTGTAACTTCTATATTCGGTAATATATATATACTGTGGTTTAAGAGAATGATGGCAAGCTGTAAGATTTTATCTATTCTGGTTTATGTTCAATTCTTTTTAAATTAACCTAAACAGAGTTATTGCTACTGCAATTGATATTTGTTTTGATTATGTTTAAAAGAGAAATGAATTGTTCATACTGTTGGTTTTTAGAACGGAATTTGATTTTTACTCTCAGTAACAATTACTTCAGTAAATAGATAGAAGAAAGGTTGATTATACAACCTAAGTCTTTACTGTATTTCCTAGGTTAGAATATTTTGAAGGTATTTTACTTAATTTCTCTTAGTTTATATTTACCGTACAGTTTTAATACCGTTTCTTATGGAAAATGTATCTATTAGATAATTGTGGTTATACAAATGAAGTATGTATGCTTTAATTAGTTTATGGGTGAAACTAGATAATCCCTCTGCTAGTAAAAGAGGAGGTAATGTTATTTATATTTTACAGTTTCTTCAAAATAGGTTTTATTTTTAAAACCTTACTTACTTTTAAATTATTACAGAGTTTAATATTTGATTATAATGTTATTCAAGTTACATTTTTACTTAGATTAATGATGAAGTTATCTAAGTAATTTCTAGCCTCATT
>LPNX010136783.1:1509089-1558404 GCA_001517045.1 Pseudotsuga menziesii
ATTAACTCTTATGAAATCAGAAGAAGGTAAATTAACGCATTCAAGACATTCAAGCATACTTCATTCGATTCTTATCAGAATTTAATCTAACCTACTGTACTTAAGAGTATTTCCTTTAAAAAGGTGTGGAAAAATACAGTTAGGTATTTTTTTTAATCTATCAGTAAAACTAGAAATTCTTCTAATCATTTACCCTAATCTATATCTAATCTAGCATTGACTATCTTTTCACAGTAGAAGGTTTCATTTAAATAATCCTAAATACAGAAGAATAGAAGTATAAAACAATTTATTTTTTCTTTTTGCTTAAACTCATTCCTTATTCATCCTAAATATGCAATTAGAAGCTAGATAAATCATGTAGAACCTAGAAATGTAGAAGAGGCGACAACAACTTAAGGAACCTGTTCCTCCCAACCAACTACTGGAGATAGCTGAACTGTAAATCTCAGGACCCTCGAGCTTGTCTCCTAGTCCACCTGGTAGAAGTGTTGGGTGAGATATCTAGTTTAGTAATCCTCTACAACTCCACTGAGTATTCGGCAATAAGTATGTTTTGCTTGTAGCAGTATGAACTCACCATAGAATAGTTGCACTAGTTCAGAACTTCAACACTTTTCACTCAAAACAAACTTCTGCTAGTCCCCTCCATCAAATTTTCTTATGCACTTCATTCACTCAGAATTTTCACAAGTCAAGAATGAGCAGCCTCAACTGTCTTCAATGAGAAGTTTTATTAGCATGCCTAGGTCTTTTGGGTCAATTTTCACTTAATGAGCCACCTTCTCTTGTTCCACTTTCTTGGGGAACATGACCACAAAAATAGGGAAGTTGCCTCTTGCAACAGCTAGAAGTAGTTTGAGGATGCTGCCAAGTGTCAATCTTCTCTCAACTCAGTCTACTCCACCAACTGACCAGTAAAACACTCATTTAACTTCCTCCTTAAGTTGTTGTCTCATCTTTCATTTATTAATTAATAAAATATTCAGCAATTACATTCAATTATCCTTGACCCTACTTAGTCATTAATTACAAACTTTATAATAAAATATAACATAATGTTTCTTAAAACATAAAATTTTTTGCAATTTGGGGCATGTGGCACTAGAGATGTGTTCCAACTATACCATGAAAACCTTATAGGGCCTAGTCACAGCTTTTATTGATGTGACCTCTTCCATCTCAGCAATGGTTGGCACTTTGAAGGAAATGAGGTTTCAAGGCCACTCTTGATTGGTGTAGCAAAACTGATTTTGTGACCTTGAGATGCTGACATGCTGACATGTATACTAGCGGTTTGAGATCCAGGGTCGATACCAAGGAATAAAAATCATGCAGCTTGACATCCTTGATGATTTATAAGTGTCGATATTAATTTACTATTCTCTAGGTGTTAACTATGCTTGATCACTTTGCAATAGATATATTGATCCCCTTTTACATTATGTTGTCCCTTGTGTGATCAAAATCGACTTTAAAATTCTAAGTAGTTTCAGGGTTTATATTGAGGTGTATTGCAAGATAGCTTTTGTGACCCTAAAATGCTAATACATAGACATGTGGATAAGAGGGTTTGACTTCAAGCTTATGAAAATTAAATGATTCCTGCATAATTTAGCATTCTTGAACTCATCATGACCGTATATCTCAACTCACTTTTCTTGAAGTGCTTCTCTTGTGTTTGCTTTAATATTTGTTGGTACATGAATGTCAGTTTTTTTAAATGATCCAAGTTTTTTTTATATCTCTTGAAATGCACCCATATATGTGAATTTCCCCTATCTGCAATCGAGGCTTCAAATCATTGCTATTAGGGATACAACAAGAAATGAATGATGTGCCCCCACCTTCCCACCAAATCCACCATTATCATCAAATTTCTATTGTGCATATAATGTCACCAACAGACAGTTCTTTAGTCGATCATCCATAACAATAGATAGAATTATAGGCCAATGGTCTAACCCCACACACATGAAAATATAATCCTCCAAAAGGATATTTCTCAGTACAATAGGTTCTGACAGGAGAAACCTATAAAGTTTGGATGTGACCTGATGGTATCCCCCCCTTTAGTTTTTGTAAGTGTGCATACCATTACTATTGTTTCTATATCAACTGGGTTCAGGTCACGAACACTATCTTTGAACCTGTCACAAATCAAATTTGGATGCCTAACACCTCCTCTTTTTTCCATGAGGGTGGTGATGAGGTTGAAGTCACCCCCCACAATGTAGTTTTGGTCTTTCATATTTTCCACAATATTCTAAAGAGATATTAGAAAATATATCATGTCATTAGGCGTAGACAACCCATACACATTTCTGAGGACACCTTTCTCCTATGTTCCTGTAATATCCGTATCCGGATATTGTCAATGATTACTCAGTTGAATAATCAACCAATGGAAAATAATTCCATATTGGAAATATTAAATAAATATTAAAGATGAATGATGATAAAAGATTACAAAGTGAGTGCCATATATATATTAATTGTAAAGGCAATTGGGATACCATCCATGAAAGGATGCATCATTTTAGAATAGTTTACTAATAAACATTTATTAATTATTAATATTAATAATATATATATATTGTTTGTTTGTTGTTATTATTTAAGTTTGTTACATTGCCTTCCGGTTCATGATGCTTTGTTCTCAAAGCATATTTTATAAAACTAATTTATAATTTAAATTTTGTAAGTAAAACCATGGGCTATTTCACTTTGTTTTTTAACTTTCCCATTTTATTTCTTTGTTGATAATTTTTTTTTATTCTTCATTTGTCCCTCTTTTGTTGATAATTCTTTTTGTTTTTTGTTTTGTTTTCTTTTATTCTTCATTTTTCCCTCTTGTTCTTGCTTCATATTTGGAGTGGAATTAATAATTCTTCAATGAAATTCAAAGGCCAAAGGACATTTTTTGGTCAAAAACCAATTTTTACCAGAGAAACTCTGAATATGGATGACTAAAAGCCATTGTGAAGTCAAAGACCTAAATTCAAGGAAACCTTGATCATTTTGGACAAAAGCCGGAGAATCAGCAAAAGCCCAAGGAAGAGCTGGCTCTGGTTCTGATGCCAATGTAATATTCGTATCTGGATATTCTCAATGATTATTCAGTTGAATAATCAACCAATGGAAAATAATTTCATATTGGAAATATTAAATAAATATTAAAGATGAATGATGATAAAAGATTACAAAGTGAGTGCCATATATGTATCAATTGTAAAGGCAATTGGGATACCATCCATGAAAGGATGCGTCATTTTAGAATAGTTTACTAATAAATAGTTTACTAATAAACATTTATTAATTATTTAATTATTATCTTATTTTATGTTCGTTACAGTTCCCAAGAGAAAAAAGGAAGTTGATAGGGTTCCCTGAGTAGTGAAGAATTCATCTATTCTTATCGAGTGAGGATCCCATAATATTTTTAATCTCCTGTTGATCCCCTAACATCTAGAGAAATAACCTAATCATTCCTCCAAACAATTTTCCCTATGGTTTTTTCCATTGCGACCCCACCACATTTAGTTTCTTGCCACATATTATATTAGGCTTCTCTTCTTGGATCTTATTCCTCAACATTCTCTTCTTACCTTGATAATTTAGACCTTAAATATTCCATGATATAAATTTCATAACTAACTATTTGGAGAAGGGGAAAAATACCTTGTATCCATAGATCCATACAACCTAGAGTCTATTGGCTTCTCTCCTAATTCTTTCAAGTCTTACTTCTTGGTTTTTCTCCCTCTCCTTTTGTATTTCTTTGGAGGCCTCTGATGAACCTTGGGAGAAAATAATTTAATTCCCAATGTAGGGAATCTAGAACTACTGCTCAACTTAAGAGACGTGGCCTTTGGTGTTGCTTCCACTATAACCTATAGAAGAAGACATGATATTGCTTTGGCATCAATGATTGAATATATTGCTTCTCACGTGCTTCTAAGATATCCTAGAGAACATGATCTCCCTAGTTCACGAATTCGCTTTCCTTCACGATTACACACTCTTTCACGACATTGTCAGGTTCATCAATGTCTAGATCCTCTGCATGGTTCCCCTAATGTTCCATCCTTCATCATTGGAATCCTTTCGATTGGGACTGGTCAAAGGGAGGACTTGATTCCTCCAGCATCGGCAAAAACAAGGGGACTTCACTTAGTGAACATCTCACATAGCACGTGCGATCATGGGATATTAAAGAATACCCTTAATTTCTAGAGATATTGACCCAAACTCTTTTTGTTGAAACCCCCTCCCAATACTTAAAACCTCCTCCTTGCCTGTTTTTATACCTCAATCCTTATAAACCACCCTATCCACCCCCACCTTAAACCCCTCATCCCCCCAATACCTGCAATATATTGGTTCAATTTTTAATAATTTTAAAACCCACAATATGAACTAACGTGATAGGATATTGGTCAACAAGTGAAGTCCCCATGGGCAAAAACCTCTTCATGGTTCTTAATACTTTACAAGGCCTCAAATCGATTCTTAGCTCGGATTTCATTTTTTCCTTGGTCTGGGGATGTTTGAGTTCTCCCTTATCTCTTTTCCCTTGAACAGTCACAAAAGCATCAAAATACTACATGGAATTTTCCTATCCCAAAGGGGAGAATCTATTGAGGGGGAAATCCCATAACAAATTCCCACGTTCATCACAATGATGAAAAAAGAAGTCACATGCTCACAGCCCATTATCTTGATCCTTTCATTATCTTGGTAGCTCAGATAGATGGAGTCTAGTTGGGATTTGGATATATCCATGTATAGACAAATTTGGGCATAAGAGCTATATCTACCTTTCTTGGTGGCTTCTGCAATTCTCACATATGATCCTGGTATATTCCTGATCCCTTGTAGGGTTTCATCCTCCCATAACGTGTGGGGAGAAGAGTACAATCTAACCCATTCTAGAGTTGTTGTAAAATCATCCTATTCTAGGTAAAAAGGTCTTCCAAATCGTTAAGGAATGGACTCACGGATTTAAAAAGGTATGGGCTTCCCTTTAACACTTTTCCCTTTTCTTCCTGATTTAAGAATATAGTTGTGAAGAAACCCTTAGAGCCCAGATTCATCTCGATATGTCCACAAGGTTTCATAACGAATTACCATGCCCAAAATGTATCATAAATAAGGAAAAGGTAGAGAGAGATAAACAAAACTAAGAGAGAAAAAGAGAAGATTATGGTATTTGTGTGATAAATTTTGATCCTGAAGTTGGATTGGGGCGCTCTTCATACCGTTGGAAAGGTCTCGTTGAGGGATACAAATTTTGTGTTTTGAGCTTTGCGAGATTCCTCATGGTTTGACTGCGATGTGCATTTTTGTAAATTTGGGCATAAAGCATCTTCTCAAAGATGCTTTAAAAGATATTTTTCATAAAGCATCTTTGTAAATATGCTTGTTGAAATTGCGCATGCCCATATTTACAAAAATGAACTCTCTATCCAAACCGCGAGGAATATAACGAATCTCAAAGTACAAAATTTTTAGCCCTCGACGATACCTTTCCAACGATACCAAGAGTGTCCCAATCTGACTTAGGGATCAAATGTTATCGCAAAATACCATAATATTCTTTTTTCTCTCTCATTTTTGGTTATCTCTCTCTATGCTTTTCTTATTTAGGATACATTGTAGAAGAGGGCAGAATGTTATGTTTCCATTTCATTGATATCCACCGCTTCAATGCACGTTTTATTGGCCAGAACCATATGAACTTGTTGATCACCACATTATCTTTCGTATGTTGAATGTAACTATTGATTTTAGAAGAGGTAATTCCATTGGATATCGAGATGCATAGATGCTAAGATATATGGTTCGCGTCCAAGCTTTGTCCCTCCTTGTTGCTAATTACTATAAGCAAGTTCTAATTTTCTTTCCCCCCCCCCCCGCGATCCCAGCACCAAATCCTCATCCATCTTCAAATACAGTTCTCCTACGTGTCCCTGATCAGAATCCCAACTACTTCCCCAATGGAAGCTTAGTATCTCCTTTTAGGAGGGAGCATAAGTCCCCCCACCAACATGGCCACTAGATATTTTATCAAAATTACGACTACTAGGGTCACACCAAAATTGCAGATCCCAACAATCAAAAGTCATGTCGTTATCTTTGTGTGCATAGCTAACATGAAATTAAAGTGTGTGGGTGTGTGTGTCTATATATCTATATCTATATATATATAAGGTTGTAGAAAGTGCATGTTGATAGCATGAAATGAAAAGACATTTATATGGTATTTTAATTTTAGTTCATTGGTGATATTATTATTTGTATTTTTTATATGTTTTAAAAATAAAAATTCCTTAAAATTCTAAAATAGAATTTAATTGCATATATGTTTGTGCTCTATAATTATTATTTTTTATATTTTAGAATTGTAACGATGTTATAATTCTAATTAAGTTAATTAATGTTGGGTAAATCTATATAAGTGCAATTTAAAAAATCAAACTGTTTGTTATAATAGTTACCTTTTTAATCTTTTAACTTATCATAATTATTAAGGATTTATAAATGCTTCCTAAACCAAAGTGTGGATGTTAACCATCATTGTCATCATCATCATTAATATTAATCCTTACATTTTATCTAAATTTACATAATAATGAAAGTAAAATTATTCATCATCGTTTTGGTCATCATCATCGCTTTGAAAAAATATATTTGATTTATTTAAATTTTGCATAATAATTAAATAAAACTTATTTTTCATTATCATGATAAAAATTTAAATATATTTGTAATATCTAATTTTTTAAATATAATGTTGAAAAATTTATTTACCAAATCACAATAATATTAAAAAAAGTTAGACATCTAAATTTTTAAAAAAAAATTAAATTAAATTTTTAATATATATATATATATATATATATTTTTAAATATTATACATTAATCAATTATATATATGATTATTATATTATTACATATGATTGAATGACTTTTGGTGCATAGCAAATTTGTAAGAAGAAATGAAAATACAATATATTGAAATTATAGTGTTAACCATTTCCTTACAATAGTAAGCTATAATACTAAGTTTCTTATTTTTTTAACTTATCATAACTATTAGGGATTTAAGAACGTCTTTCTTAAAGTTTTTAACATATAATTTTTTTTTTTAAATGGCAAGTGAATTTTTACATTTTTAAAGTAGGACATATCAAAGTGTGGATGTTAAATCATTATCATTATCATCAATATTAATCCTTGCATTTTTAAGATTTGAGAGACCAAATCTTAAACGTTAACCCCACTACCATCATCATTAATATCAATTTATTTTAAATTTATCATCATAACTAATATCAACTTATTTAAATGTATATAATTGAAGAGAAAGATATTTCATTTAGTTATATTCTTCTTCATCTCATGAGGATGTATTTAATTTATTTAAATTTTACATAATAATTTGAAGTAAAATTATTTATCGTCATTCAGCCATGTATATATATATATATATTTATATTTATATTTATATTTAAGTTTTATATAATAATTAAAATAAATTTATTTTTCATTATCATTATAAAAAATTTAAGTATATTTATACAATTTAAAAAATTTATTATATTGTTGAAAAAATTATTTACTAAATCACAATAACATTAAAAAAACTACTACATCTAAATTTTGAAAAAATTATGGAATAAATTTGAAAATTATTTTTTAAAGTTAAATTAAATTTAAAAAATATATTAAAAAGTATGCATCAATCATTCAAGATATATATTCATAAATAATTATAATAATATTAATATATATAATGACGTTTGGTAATCATTCATTCTCATATATTCGTTTGGTGCAAGACAAAATGAAAACACAATACATTGAAATTATATTGCTACAATAGTACATCATATCTTCAAACCTCCCATAGACAGACAAGTGGAGGTCTCCAGAACAACAGCAAAGAAGCCAATTTCCTCTGTAATCTGTATTAAAGCAACTAAATTTGATTTGAAATAAGTATGATTAGTCACAACTTTATACACAATCTAGTAATCAAGAATGACAGTGTGGCGGTGGAAGGTGGGGTACTGTAATCTATGCATCGGGGCCAGGTCGTTGCTTCTTCAAATTATCGTAGAAATCCCTGATAAACGCATCTGCTTTCTCGTCTACATCAAACCCCCTAGCGGCTTTGGCGTTTAGATCGACAGAATTAGAATTACTCTTCTGAATACCCACCTCAAAAGCCGCGGCGGCTTTGGCGTTTACATCCACAGAATTAGAATTAGTCTTCTGAGTACCCAGCTCGCTTAATTCTTTGGCAGCAGAAAAAGTGGTAGGAATACCCAGCTCTCTTTCTTTCGTAGCAGAAAAAGTTGTAGGAATTCCCACCTCTCTTTCTTTCGCAGCAGTAAAAGTCGTAGGTGGAATAGGCCTACTCACATCTCTTTCTTTGGTATCGGAAAAACTCCTCTGAGTAGTCACCTCTCTGAGCGATGTAATCTCCTCCACCTGATTTGATCTGGGTGAATTCTTGGAGCTACTCAGCTGACGATCAGTGGTAGGCACTTTTGAATAACGCAGAGCCCGCGGATGAGCAGAATGAGAAATCTTGGGTATGACTATGTTAAACATAACGCCGTATACTCTTTCGCACACAGTCGTCAGATCCTTATCACCAGGCATCCTCCTCACAGTCAGATGCAAGACAAGGCAAGCGGCCAAAGATTACAGCCAGGCTTACAAAATATCGATTTCATAAGCGCCCTTAAATATCACAGGCCGTTTCCCTTTCCATTATATATATATATAATTTCCCTGTCTCAATAATAATCAAACGAATACGAATCTACTTAACAAATGCAATTGTTCTTGAATGGTCCTGAGAGAAGGAAGCATATCATTCATGGAGAATAAGTGTTAACTAATCGACCACTCAAATGGTCTGCGTCCACTGTAAGCGTATGAAAATGGCGAACGCGGAGAATCCCATTTGTTTAACGCCGCTTTTGCTTGGGGAAGACGATAGGATATTCTCTGATGATCAGGGAGGTGACAAAATAATCTCCTTATACGCAACAGACAATAAAAGCTAGCTTACAGCACAATAAAAGCTAGAACAAAGATTTTTCGCTGAAATCTCCCATCACTACCAAACCAACCACTAAAATAATGTCCCAAAAGACACATTCCACTTCACTTCATATATTCCATTCTTTTTGTATTTCTCACGCCCTTCCATACATTTATTTTATAATTATTCATCCACGTTTTTTCATATAATTAACAATTGGTTTAAGGAGACAATTAGCATGTTATAAAGTAGAATCATTGAAAAAAATTAGACCACAACAAAGTTATTCTCCCCCACTCAAATTACATACACTATTTATATATACACATGAATAGCTAAGTACACCAATAGTACATACAATTCCTATGTTCACTTTCTATGTTGTACATAAA
This sequence comes from Pseudotsuga menziesii, assembly GCA_001517045.1. Taxonomy (NCBI): domain Eukaryota; kingdom Viridiplantae; phylum Streptophyta; class Pinopsida; order Pinales; family Pinaceae; genus Pseudotsuga; species Pseudotsuga menziesii. Next base: position 1,518,543 of record LPNX010136783.1, read on the forward strand.
AAGTTATGTTAGAGTTTAGCGTACATTATAAGTGTATATTTTTTATTTTATTTTAATTTGATTTTAAGTTTTAAAAGTTAATTCAAATAATTATGAGTTATGAGACTTCTTTAGGAAGCTATGAGTTCGTTTTCGTTGATCTCATCAATATATAATTACTCTTTGGCGAGAACTCGACTTCGTGACTGCATTGAAGGTGATTCCTTCAACTAAAGCCAGGGTGGCAACAGAAGGAGGCTTATAAAGTCCATCGGACACCCGAGAAGCTAGTTTCATATTTTGGGGTTGGTTAGGTCGATCCAAAAAGCATCCCTCTTCCTTTGGTCTTCGCTCCCACTCGACCAATCAATTTTTGCTTGAAAAGGTCACTCTAGGTGTGTCTGGTAGGTCATGATTCAGTGTGACAAGTTGACCTAGTTACAAGGAGGAAAATAGTTGGTTAATGGTATCACTTCGCTTCCCTTGCCTCCCTCGTTAAGTAGTTATTCCCCCATAGCTGCTCTCGAACTTCCTCATCGCCAATCTAGCATAAAATAAGGGGATAATTTAATTTAATAACTAGCATACCCCCAAAGCGGGGCAAATGAAACACTGAAAAAAAATCGGTATGTCTAAAATGAATGAAATTATTTTTCAAGATTATGATTAAGTAAGTTGATTCATGGCATAGAATACAAATGATAATGTGTAAATTTGTATGTATTTTTTGTTTTTAATAAAGAAGTTGTATAATATTTTTAATTTAATCATCAAAGTGTGAAAACCTACATCATTCCAAGAAACAGCTAGGCCCATGTTACTTGAAGCAAACATAGCAGAAACCTTATAGAAAGAAGTTGTAGGAGCAACCGTGTGCATTATCAATAGAGCTTAGCTGAGAGTAAACAGTGAAAAAACATCTTATGGACTATGGAAAGGACGACCAACATCTGCAGGACAAACATACATAATGGAAAAGGTTATAAAAGCTCCCAGTTCAAAGATAATCAAAGATCAAATTAAAAAAAACACTTAAAACATAACTAAAAATTTAGAATTTGACTGTATTTGTAGTTATATATAAACATTGAGTAAGTTTCATATGTATTTGGTTTACTTTGAGTATATATATATATTGTTTGAAACAAAACAATCTGTCTTATACTATTATTTTGTAACAAATATGTAATTTAAAGAGAAATTGAACAATTGGCTTTCACCAACTAAAAAAATAAGTTTTTTTTTTTACGTTTCAAGAGTTGTACACAAATATCGTTGTCATATTAAACGCTAATATGACCTCTGTGAAACGTCATTGTAAAATTCAGAAGGACGACATTATGTGAAATTACTGAATTAACATAAATTCTATGGTAAGTAGAGTAAGTGCAACATTTTTAAAAGGATAAAAAAGAGAAGTAAATGCGGTATCTATCTTCAGTTTCAAGATGGAAGTGGCCGCCCTGCAATCCTTCATTGTGGGAGGCATCACGTCAATAAAAAAAAACATTTTCTTTTTAGAGAGATCCCACTAACATTACACAAATCCAAACCAAGGGCCGTAAGGTTTGAAGTGAGCATAGATGGAAGAAATGAGAAGAGGAAGCCATGCGTGAGTGCAATGGCTCCCTCACTTGGGATTAATGAGACAAGACTTGTTTGTGCATTGTAGTTGGTGAATATGCCAAATGGATCACATGCCCAATTTATCACCAAACAACATTTTAACTTCAAACATTTGCAATCTAAATTGAATCAAACCTAACCAAATTGAACTTTCTAAGGAAACCATCTTCTTTTTGTGGGGTCCCTATTTTACACTATAATTCCCTTGTCTAACTTTATTGTGCAATTGGCAAGTTGATCTGTAACTAGATTGTTGAGATGCGTGAGGTGCATAAGTTTCACGTTGTCGAGGCTTTGAAGGTTCCCATTAATACACTCATAATTTCTACATTGTATATTCCCTTCCTTAAGTTCTTTCCCCTTTATATGCTTTATGACAAGAAACGAGTTTCTAAAAATTATAATATGTAGTTGAAGACTCTGCACAATTTTTGTATATAGAAGAAAGGTGTACATTTCAACCTAGTTACTTGTCACCATACCTATACCCATGAAAATTTCATTTCTTCCTTTTCATCAAGATCCAAAAAAACCCTGCACTTGCCACCCCTTAGCATTACTTATATAATATTCTATTAATATAAATTATAATTATAGAAAAATTAGAATCATATTTACGAAACACGCCCAAAGCGGGGAAATGAAACATACATTTGGTTCATTTTAGACATACCGAAGTTCTTAAGTTCTTTTCGGTGTTTCATTTCCCTGGATTTGGGGTATGGGGTATCCTAGTACTATATATTTTCATTTCATCAAATATTGTTGACCTACTCAGCTTTTTTCTTCACTTCACTTTGCTTTGATCTTTGCATGTGTTTTTTATCGCTGACACACATGTAGGTAGCGACTCTCACTGGTTCTATTTGATGTGTGATCCATGTTCAAACCACCTTTGGTGGCTTTTCCTCCACCTGTGCTTGGACTTATCTTTAACTTTTTTAATTTTCAATATATATGGGATTTATATGGTTAGGTAGGTGTTGTAGGAGCATTGATTTGGTCTTCAAAATCTTAGTAATAAACATGAAATAATAAGAAGGTATAAGAGTTTTCTTTTAAATCAAATTAAATTCTAGGGAAATAAAACATAATGGCCCCCTTGGACAAATTAGAATCTTCAAGGGTATTTGAAAAAGTTTCACAAGCATTTCTTAAAAAAATTGGTAGAGTTGTTGATATAATAGAAATAAAAAACTGAAATTGAAAATTGCAAGAGAAGTAAACATCTAACAGTGGAAATGAACACATTCAGGTTTTTAATCATAAAGAAGTGTTGCAAATACTAAGTTTAAAGTCCAGGTAATTAATATCTAGTTAGAATCATACTGCCAAAGAAAACGAAGCATATGATGTGCCAATTACTTTGTAAACACTGGTTTCTCCAAAGGGGCTTCCCTATTCTTGACACAATGCAGGAACAACAAAGACAAGAAGATTTCCCACGTTTCCTATATATGATGAGAATTTAAGAATGTTTAAACATTCAACATTTTGAATTTAAAAAATGTAATCTATTTCCATTCTTCAACTAAACTTTCTATGTAAAAGGTCAACTGAGACAACTTAAAATGGGTTAAGAATCATGTTATCTGTTATTCACAGATGAATGTATAGATCACAAGAAGCTATTTTTGAAATGAAGAGATCAGTATAAATCAACATACCAAAGATCAAATTGGATTTAACCTACTTGTCATATCAATAGAATAAGCATTCTATTTCTCCAGTGTCTCCCTAAGACCCCAATTTTACATCTAAAATAAAATATTATAGAAATATTTACAACTGCACAATAGGATAGAATAAATTTCACCTATCCCACACAATAGTTTGCAACAACTATGCCCTTTAAGTATTCTAGAGTTTTGGTTATTTTCAAAACCATACATCTAAGGATAGCTCCGAAGAGATATGTAAGAAAAACATTGACTGGCATGGACAACCTGAAAAAGAAAAAGACAGTTGACTTTTAGAAAGAAAGAGGTAATATAGAAAAAATGGATGAGACATGTTGAGTAATAATATGATATGAAGCAATTGTTAATTATTCCAGAAGATGATTTTTTTTCTTTCAAAAATAAGGCAAGCAAAAAACAGTGTCAAGTGGGATTTATAAAATTTGTAGTTTTACATGGTTTAAAAAGGTGGGACATGGGCATACTATTAAATATTCCTTCAGAGTACAATCTAGAAGGAACGTTATTAAAAAACAACATCTATTTTCCAAGCAAATGTAAATTTTATAGGCTTGGCTAAAAAACCATTTTTGCAAAAATTTGATTCAAATTCATCAAAACTTATCCAATTGACATGATTACAAGTGAAGAAATTGATAATATAAATGTGCATTCACAAGCCTACTGTGCTTGTTTATTGTCCAAGACCTTTGAAAAATTTCTTGACACAAAGTTTCACTGATCTCTTCTTAGGACCAATTGAAAGAAACTTTGTTGAAACAAGAAATATTGTCTTTTACGACTCTTTGCTAAATTACAATATGTTATGAAAAATTGATATCAAAATATTGTCTATGGTACAATCCCAGTCTAGTTGCAGAAAACAATTTTATTAATATCATAAACAACTTAAGAACAAAAGAAGCCCTCCTTGTAGCCAACAAGCTGGAAAGTTAAAAATATTACATACCAGGAAATGAGATCTTTATATGTCACTCATTGTGCCAAGCTTTCAAACATAAGTGTTGGAGTAAATACAACAGAAAATTACCTGTTAAGACGCATAAACACAAAAGTCTAATTATGTAAGTAAAAACTCGCATGGGCCTCTACACTGATCTCATGGGCCACTCATGGGACACTACTGTGATCTTGAATGAATAAACTTACTCTGTGCACAGTCCTTTCCCCTTGATTGTTCGGTTAAAATTTACAAAATATATGACCTTTTATGAATAGCAACACTACAGATTTGGTGATAGTTCTGATTTACAACACATAATTCCATTCTAAGATGTTTTTAAGATGCCATATGAATATTGGATATCTTAAAGCATGGGATCCTTTACCTTTTTTATATGTTTTATAGAATCTTCAGTTAGCACATCAACATACTGAGTTGATAGAACAACTCCCAGACCACTTATCAAAAGAATCTTCACAACTAGCATGGAATCCACAGTTAGAAGGTTCCAGAATTCCATATTGTTTTCCTAATTCTTTCTCTTCTTTGTTATTCCCACTGTACTCTCTAGAGAACACCCAACAACAAGGGATCGTCATATCAAGTCTTTAATCACCATTGGAGCCTAGTAAGCCCAACTTATAATATCATTGTAGAGCCTAGTGATGAGTCTTGTTTTTTGAGATTATTGAATAGCTCCAAAGACCATTGTAGAGGATTCCTTGAAGATAGAGTCATCTCCAAACACTAACCTAACGACAAGAGTCAAGAGTATCACACATGTCAAACGAAACGAGGGAACAACAAGAGATCTGAGGTATAAGACAACTGGTATTCTTTGTCCCAACTTCAAACGAATGCAGAGTTTGTGAATCATGAAGAATCTTAGAAGACAAGTGACATATCCAATAATAACCACTCACTTTGCACCTCAAAATTTTGGTATTTACTCTAACATTATCTCCCTTTTATTGGTGAAATTGCCTATGACAAAACATAGCTTGAGAACCAAGTTCACAAACACTTCAATCTTAAGTATAACCCTGAATTTGTCTTTACTAGATGAAGCATTAACGACAGCTTGACCTATTCATAGCTTTGGATTGTAAATAAACTTAAACAAAACTACTGATAAAATTTTATATGCTAAGCTAGATCATCAATATTTCATTTCAATTTCATAACAAAAGAATATAAATAGGATCACTGAAAGAAACAGTATCATAAGAACAACACAGATTTATCGTGAGAAAACCCTAAAGAGAAAAACCCAGAAAAAAGCTTCCTCAATATAGATGCCCCAAAAGATAAAAGGTAAAACCAAAAGACTGATCAAAGACTGATCCTCCTCCTTCTCCAGCTACTTCTCTCTTATTCACTAGTGCGCTACACAAGTGAGTGTGTGTATTCCAAATGAGGAGCACCACACCTCTATTTATATTGATTTGTTCACTTTAATTATCAATTTCGACATGTAGGCTCAAGTAACCACACTGGGGTGCTAATGACCCACCTTTACAATTAGAGGGGACTACCTCATGAATCTTATTAGTTATTCCGATTAGAAGCATCGGATTATAAAGTAATACAATTGGTTCTCCCGGTAGGACCATCGGGGACCACAAAAGATACATATAGAATATTCTTCGAATTTACAATATTTCAACACTCCCCCTTAATGAGAAGGGTATTCTACAACAACATCAAAAACAACAATAATAGGAGAGAAATAGAGGACATCATCGACATCATCAAGGTAACACATCTATAAATCATTGGAAGCTTTTCAACATCATGTATTCTTCATATTCAATCTTCATCCTTTAGCAACATCAACACTTTGACCGCTTCGATCAGCAACAACTTTGACTGCTTCGATCAGCAACAACTTTGACCACTTCGATCATCAACAACTTTGACCTTTTGATCAACAACAACATCTTCAACACTTTGAACTTTCGATCAGCAACAACATCTTCAATACTCTGACCTTTCAATCAGCAACGACATCTTCAACACTTTAACCTTTCAATCAGCAACATCATCATCATCATATTATGATCCTTCAATCAGCAACATCAGCAACATCATCATCATATTCTGATATTTCGATCAGCAACATCACACTCTGATCTTTCGATTAGTACGTCATCATCACATTCTAATCTTTTGATCAGTATGTCATCATCATCACACTCTAATCTTTCGATCAGTACGTCATCATCATCACACTCTGATCTTTTGATCAGTACGTCATCATCACCATATTCTGATATTTGTATCAGTACATCATCATCATCATATTCTGATCTTTCGATCAGTACGGCATCATCATCATCAGCAACAACCTGCAATCCACAACTCAAAGACAAAAAAAAAGTCTTTGGATCACTTCTGGACTTAAAGTCTAGGGATGATGCAATCCCACCACATTCTCGACAACCGAAGTCACCCGATTGATTACGGGAGAATCAGTCCCTATCACTTTAGGACTAAGTCCAAGGATGATGCAATCCTACCACATTCTCAAGGACCGAAGTCACCGAAATGATTACGGGAGAATCAGTCCCTATCACTTTAGGACTATGTCCAAGGATGATGCAATCCTACCACATTCTCAAGGACCGAAGTCACCGGATTGATTACAGGAGAATCAGTCACTATCACGTTAGGACTAAGTCCAAGGATGATGCAATCCTACCACATTATCGAGGACCGAAGTCACCGGATTGATTACGGAAGAATCAGTCCCTATCACTTTAGGACTAAGTCCAAGGATGATGCAATCCTACCACATTCTCGAGGACCGAGGTCACCGGATCTATTATGGACAGATGTCCCAGGATGATACAATCCCTCTTCATTCTCGAGGACCGAGGTCACTGGATCACTTTAGGGAAAGTTCCTAGGGATGATACAATCCCACTGCTACATCACTACTCCCCCTTTCGGGGAAGGTCTTTTCGAACCACACCAAGCTTGTCTCGAAAGTGTTCGAACTTTACTCGGGACAGAGGCTTTGTCAGCACATCAGCAACTTTTTCATCAGTACTCACATACTGGTGCTCTATGGCTCTTTTCTGCATCATATCTCGAATGTAGAAATACATTATTTCTATGTGCTTTGATCTGTCATGGAACACAGGGTTCTCTGTCATCTTTATACAACTTTGGTTATCACGTAGAATAATAGTAGTGTCCAACTCTAGGTTGAATAATCCTGACATCAGCTTTCAAATCCATATGGCTTCACAACTAGCAGAGCAAGCTGCTATATGTTCTGCTTCGGTTGTGCTTAGAGAAACACTAGATTGCTTTCTGCTAAACCATGAAATCATAGCAGATCCCAGACTATAACATCCACCTGATGTGTTTTTTCTATCTGAGATACTTTCATCCTAATCTGCATCTGTATAGCCATATAATCTATACTCATGGCTATTATCATAATATAGACCAAATTCTATATTCCCTTTCAAATATCTCATCACATGTTTTTCAACTACCAAGTGAACCCGTCTAGGTTGAATTAGATATTGACTTAAGGTGTTCAAAGCAAAACAAATGGCTGGTATAGTATTTGTTAAGTACATCAATGACCCAATGATCTGTCTATAATGAGTCACATCCACTAACTCTAATGAGTCATCAGTTAACAACTTCAGGTTGGAATCCATGGGTGTGGCCAAGGCTTTACATTCCAACATATTGAATCTTTTCAATATCTCTACTGCATACTTTCCCTAGTTGAGAAAGATTCCTTTTGAACTTTGCCATACTTCTAGACCTAGGAAATAATGCATTAACCCAAGGTATTTCATCTCAAATTCTTTTGCTAGTTTCTTCTTGCTTTCCATAATCTGTTTCTCATTCCCTGTCAAGAATAAGTCATCCACATATAGTAGTAGGATGACATGTTCATATTCTACAACCTTGAGGTAAAGGTTAGGATCAGATTTACTCTTGGTAAAGCCCATTCTCGACAGGAAACTATCTATCCTCTCATACCAAGCTCGAGGAGCTTGTTTACGACCATACAAGGCCTTCTTCAACTTGCATATGTGAGTATGTCTATCTTCAACTTCAACTCCTTGAGGCTGTTCTATGTATACTTCTTCTTCGATCACACCATTTAGAAAAGTTGTTTTCACATCCATCTGGTCTAAGTCCCACTTCATCATGGATACAAATACCATGATAGTTCTAATAGAAGTATGCCATGCTACTGGGGCAAATGTCTCTTCATAATCAATTCCCTATTTCTGAGAGAAACCTATGGCCACAAATCTTGATTTATAATTCTCGATACTTCCGTCAGCAGCATGCTTTATTTTGTATATCCATTTGGAGGATACTATACTCTTTCCTTCTGGTTTGGGAACTATATCCCATACATCATTCTTCATTACTGACTGGTATTCTTCAGTCATTGCTTCTACCCATTCTTTCTTCTGTACCACTTCTTCATAGTTTGTAGGTTCTTGATCTACAAGATCACACATCAAGGCTACATAGTAGGAAAAAGTATTAGGTTTCTTTCTTTCCCTTATGGAGCCTTAAGGAGCTCCATATCTTTCAGCCTCTCGTATAATTTATCTTGTCCAAGCAGGCTTTCTCTTCCTTGATATCTCCATCATGGGGGGTTCTTTTGGTTCTGCTATGTCATGTTCTTCAAGAGCTTCATCTTTAGGGAGACATGTAATTTCTTTATTTCTAGGAGGTGTCTCTTCTTCATACACTTCTTCATGTTGGCACTTCTTGGATCTCTTGAGGGTTGCCTCTTCATTGAATGTCACATCTCGACTTATTTCCATGTGATGTAATCTAGGAATGTAGATTATGAATGCTTGGATACTTCACAATATCCAACAAAAATCCCCTTCTTTCCGGAAGGGTCTAACTTGGTTCTTTTCTCTTTTGGTATATGAATATATACTGGACAACCAAATATCTTGAGGTAACTTACCTCAAGCTTCTTTCTTGTCAATATATCTTCTAGAGTCTTGAACCCAAGAGCACTATGAGATATTCTATTCTGTACATACATAGCAGTTCTTTCCGCTTCTGCCCATAGATGCATTCAAAGATCTTGATCATATATCATTGTCTTCACTGCCTCCATGATGGTTATGTTCTTTATTTCCGCAACCCCATTCTATTGAGGATTGTAGGGAGTAGTTAGTTCCCTCTTGATTCCGGCATCTTTGCAAAAAGCTTCAAACTCTTTTGAGGTATACTCTCCGCCATTGTCTAATCGGAGTGTCTTTATTTTCTTGTCTGAAAGATTCTCTATCAAGGCTTTGAACTCCTTGAATTTTTCAAACACTTCACTCTTTGCTTTCAGGAAGTATATACAAGTATTTCTTGAAAAATCATCAATAAATATCATATAATATTCAAAGCCACTTAAGGATGTAGAAGACATTGGACCACATACATCTGAATGAATCAATTCCAATGTACCTTTTGTCTTTGTTTCGCTTTTGGGAAATGGATTCTTGATGTTCTTTCCCTTTTCACATCCTTTGCAAACGCATTCATGCTTGATCTTCATGTCTGGTAATCCCGTCACTACTTTGTTCACATGAGGTAGAGCCTTGTAATTAATGTGGGCAAGCCTTCTATGCCATAGTTCACTAGGGTCAGTGGACTCATGCACAAAGGTTGTTTCTGAGTGCCCCTTGAGTTTATACAAGCCTCCTTCTTCTTCACCAATAATGACTACATCTTCAATATTCTTTCCTTTGGGCCACATGAGTACTTGACCATCTATGAAAGCAAATCTGAATCCTTTCTTATCTAAAGCTGAGATAGAAAGTAAATTCTTCTTTAGACTAGGTACATATAATAAATATTTCATCTTTAAGGGATTACCTGAATCAAGTTTGTAGCTTTCTTCACCAACTCCTTTGATCGGATATTGATAGTCATCTCCTAGGGATACTTTCTGAGGAGATCTCTTTTCTTCAAGTTTGGACAGAGTTTTCTTTTATCCCGTCATGTGCTTTGAAGCACCACTATCAATAAGCCAAGTTTCTTCTCCAGGAGTTACAGACCCAGAGAGAGTAGAGAATAGTACATAATCTTCCACATCTTCTTCTCTTGCTTGCTTTCTTGAAGGTCCTTCATCTTCTTCTTATTCATCCTCATCTTCAGCTAGATGAGCATGGTGTCTTTTGTTGTTGTTAATCCTTTGCTTATATTCTTGCTTCTTCATAGGACAATTTTTGGCAATGTGTCCTATCTTGTCACAATGGAAACATTGAAAACCAGAGTAGTCCTTATTTGATAGGATTTCTTTCAATCTTTGGAATCTTCTGGGAGGTTGATGATCCTTGTCATTTCCCTTCTTGAATATGGGTTGATTCCTTCTTCTTTTCTTGGTATGAGTGGCTAGAGCTTGATCATCCTCTTTTATTAAGGCTTCTCTATTTGCCACTCTAGTCTCCTCTTGAATGTAGTCTTCCCATACCACATCAAACTTCATGCTTTCCTTCCTGGCACACATCATTTGAATGAATGATTCCCATGGTCTAGTGAGACCATTGAGAGCATTCATAACCATTTCATATTCATCAAGCTTATCTCTAATAGCTTCTAGTTGCTCTTTGATCTGAAAAACCCTCGTGAAGTAGTCTTGGATGGATTCTCCATGACTCATCTTGGTGCTCTTCAGTTGAGCTCTTAGATTCATCTTTCTGTTAATGTTCCTTCCCTCATACATTCTAGATAGGGAATCAAACATTTATTTTGGATTCTTCTTGGATGACACTTGAGGGATCAAGTGATCCTTGATGGAGTCAGCAATAATCCGTTGAGCCCTAATCATATCCTTTCTATGCTTCTCCTTGGCTTCAGCTTCTTCAGGTTCTGAAACTTCTTCTTTGACATAATTATCAAGATAATTCTCTTGGAGAATGAGACCAATCATGTATTTCCATGCTCAAAAATTCTCTATGACTTCTAACTTGTCCTCAAGCTTAGTGCTTGGGGCCATCTTGTCAGAAAATCACAAAAAAATGAAATTTTGCGGAATGAGAAACTGAACTTACCAGGAGATGCACTTGAATGAGGTGAGTTGACTGGTGTGCTTGGATTCTGGAGATTTCAACTCTTCACCTTCCAAATCAGACTTACAAGATTCAAATTATGTAGCTTTCTGGTTCAGCAGTTTTCTGGTGCAGCTGTCAAACTAGGGTTTGACTTTATCGGAGACTTACACACCCAAAAACCTTGATCCTAGGCTCAAAATATGCGCTCTGGGATGGTGCAACTTTCTATGCAAGTAGTTTTTTGAAACTCAAAAATTTCTCTGAAACCCCAATTTCTTCCGGGGAGAGAAAGAGGGCTATTTCACCTTGTGAAAGCTGTCCTATTCAGGCTAGCTCTGATTCCATGTTAAATTTTTATATGCTAACCTATATCATCAGTATTTCATTTCAATTTCATAACAAAAGAATATAAACAGGATCACTGAAAGAAATAGTATCACAAGAACAACACATATTTATCCTGGGAAAACCCTAAAGGGAAAAACCCAACAAAAGCTTCCTCAATATAGATGCCCCAAAAGATAAAAGGTAAAACCAAAAGACTGATCAAAGACTGATCCTCCTCCTTCTCCAGCCACTTCTCTCTTCTTCACTAGTGCGCTACATAAGTGAGTGTGTGTGTTCCAAATGAGGATCGCCACACCTCTATTTATATTCATACGTTCCCTTTAATTATCAATTCTGACATGTAGGCTCGATTTAATCATGTAGGCTCAAGTTACACATGTAGGCTCAAGTAACCATGCTGGGGTGCTAATGACCCACCTTTACAATTAGAGGGGACTACCTCATGACTCTTATTAGTTCTTTCGATTAGAAGCATCATAGCATAAAGTAATACAATTGCTTCTCCCGGTAGGACCATTAAGGACCACAAAAGATACATATAGAATATTCTTCGAAGTTACAATATTCCAACAATTACTACCATGACATCATGTTCTCAACATGATAATAGTGAACATCTGAGTCTCCTACATACTATGAGGATTTTTTCTTTTAATCCAATCCAGGCCTCTAGGTGATCAAGTTGGTACCTGAAAACCAAGAAGATAGAGACTTTAAATTACTCTTAATATAGCCAACTACTTGAAAAATATAACAAAATACCCATCTTCTGCATTAAAAGGGAAACAATGTCTTAAATTATAAAGCTTTCTAATTTTAATCCAATCCATGCCTCTAGGTGATCAAGTTGGTACCCGAAAACCAAGTAGACAGAGGTTGTAAATTACTCTTAAAATAGCCAAATGCTTGAAAAACATAACAAAATACCCATCTTCTGCATTAAAAGCGTAACAATGTCTGAAATTATAGGTTGCTAACTGCAAATTTTACAGGATTGTTGTGCTAAATTCTAGTCTCGTATAGTCTTCTCCTTCATAGCAGAGAATAATGAAGAAACAAGAAAATAATCCATTGCAGAACAAACTTGTTGTAGGGAAGACAAAATCTCTTGCATCGAGGTACTAGTGATCTAAATTCAGAAAAGCAAAGTTGATTGCTCCAAGAATCATGTATGAATTAAATAAAATGATTTGACACAGCCTTCAGTAGGTAAATCATGCAAAGGGAATCAATATCCAACTTTGATCTCAACAAAATTGGAGGGTAGATTCTAAATACTCAAATTTATGAGACAACAGCAAAGATGATAACCATCACTAGGTCCTATGACATATATAGCAATCACAACTGCTCAGTAATCACACCATTTAGAAATATGTAATAGTTATTATTCGGTGTTGTTCATAGTAAAAGTTATTTTATTATTATTATATTAAATATAAAGCACAATTGTTCAGTAATGGATTTTAATCACTACAGAGTTGATGAAATTTAATGCGAATTCAAGCAAGGCCTTAATATTTTCATAGATTGGCCAGCGGAAGAGCTTGAGAAAATCAAAAACTTTGTCTTTAGTGAAGCTTCTCGTCCTACGTTTTTTATTGAATTCGGTTAAGTGAAAGGAGAAGTAGAAAAAAGTTAAGAACGTAAGATTTGCAAGAGCTGGGTAGAGGAAGAGCTTGTGGAAGGAACACTCTCATAGCGAGACACGGGAAGGCTCGGATGACGAAATCTTGAAAAGAGAGGCCCTTTAAATAACACATTCCTTGTAATAAATTATAAATGACGACGAAACCTTGAAAAGAGAAGTCCTTTAAATAACACCTTCGTGTAATAAATCTTACAAAAAAAAAGATATAATTACTCTTTGGCAAAAATATTAACAATAATCTAACTTAATAATAAATCTTACAAAAAGTAATAGATTTAATCCTATTTAACTTAATAACGAATTTCGTTAGAAGTTATATATGATATACTTGTAAACCATTTAAAAAATTTTGTTTTTGGATTTCAAATTTAAATATTTTATTATAATATACAAATTATTATAATTTATTTTAATGTAAAAACTAGTCGTTTGAATTATATATCTATATAATTTAATGATAATTATTTTCTAGAATTATATAGAAATATATAAAGACAAAAATTGTTAGCAGGAATATTTCACCTTCTACGGACAGAAGTTGTTCCTCTGGTCTGAATGGTTTAGATCCAGAACAAATGAACGACAAAGGATGAAGACCCTCCCTGGATATCATAGATACCTGGAATGCTTGCTTTGATAGTAAACCTGTGTACCTGTAATCAAATTAAACACGCAAATGCATCAAAGCTACCAGAACATAATCTATTAATCCATGTCAATGACTAAGGAATCCAACAACATTTACATGTGAAATCAAACAACAACAGTAAAGTGGGACGGAAATCAGCTTTGCATTAAGATTAAAATGGATAATTTTACAACCAATTAAGCCTTAGTGTTTACATGCATCTCCATGAAACCAAAAATTTCATCCCCATAAGCTCCAACTTTGCTCTCTATGCTCTCCAATGGCTTGGGCCAAGTGGTCAATCCAACAGCATAACAATACTTCAATGGTTCTCCCCCTCAACCATGGATATGAGCTTGTATTTATAAGGCTCAATGGATAGGAATGGTTGAGAGATTTGTGGATGAGGTGGCCTCTAAGATCCTCTGATGGGGGATCTCAAGCTCAACTGACCCACAATGTTAGGGATAAGGGAGGACATGAGGCTCATAATCTAGAAGCCTCGAGAATCTTCTCTTTTTCCCATTTTACCCAGGGTACCGCTTTTCTCCTTCTATGACAGAGCGGTTCAAGTAAGAAATGCTTATGGACCAAGGGCTATAAGCGGTGGCACTGCTTATGGATAACAAGGCACAGGAGGTTTGAGCAAGGTACTACTCATGGACAAAGGGGAAAGCGTGGTGCTGAGTATTTTTATGAAAGATTGACAATCAACATGGGTTTCCACTCCAAGTGCTGGGGTTAAGGGAAAATAGGTATGTCAAAGGTCTTATCACATGATTATGACATGATTTTGGTATAACTGGATGCCCCCTAAAGCATGAGTCTTAGAGGGATACGATAAACGAGATCTTTGAGAGAACAAGTCGTTGCTATGGGGTGAAAATGTTGGCTCAATCGAAGCATGTAGTCAAGTAGGCATCTGTAGTACATCAATATTTTGACTCATAGACGCAAGTAACCAACACATGGCTGCAGACCAATACAAGGCAGATCCATGGGAGGAATAAACAAGCATGGCTACTAGAATATAGCATAGATCCATGTGATAGAGGACTCAAACTTGGACATATCTACCAGACATACAATGTAGATCTATGTCATACAGATGCAAATTTGAGCATAGCCACGACCATACAAATGTGGATCCATGCTAGATATACAAAACTCCATTGCAACCTGGGGGAAAAGCAATGAGCACTTTTAAACAAATGCCCAGGGTCTTCGTCTCGTCTTCCACAAAGTACAATTATATCCATGTGATTACAATGATCTGAAGTTGAACATGGTAGAAACCACTTAATTACCGGTTAATGATGTGAACCGTTAACAAGTACGAGAGAGATCACCATTAATGTCAATGATTCCCAAGGTACCCTAGTACAATCCACTGAGTGTGAATAGATGTCCTGATGTCAAACATTTAGTTGATTCTATCGATCAAAGGTCAATGATGTGAACCTATGTCGAGAGTGAGAGAATCTGTCATTAAGGTATACATATCTCAAGGTACTAAGTTTTTGTTTATAAGACTATTTCTCGGATAATGAGCTGATGTCGATGGGAATAGTCTCGTCGAAGGAGGGCCATGATGAGTCCCACATCAACAACATGAAACTCAAAACATAGTTTTGGAATGATGTGAATGTAGTAACAATCGAACTGACTCAAAAGCACTAACACAAAGACTGTGTTGACTGTAGAGGTAAACTTCTTCAAATCCCCTTTGAACATCGGGCGGCACGACAAAAAGACTTGGCAGCATGACTGAATGGGACAAACACACAATGCAACAATGGACAATGCATTATTTTGAAAGACTCAAAGGAGTGGCTCATGAAAGTGGATCATCACAGAGATCAGCTGAATACCCAATTAACTGACATGATGTGCAGACAAGTGCCATGTTCAAAGGTAACGACAAACTACTGCCATTTATTTGCAAAATGAGTCCCTTCCCATTTTCCCCATCATGATTGATGAGTGCCTCTTTTTGGTTCTATGAGTTCAAAGAGGGTAACAAACACTCAATACAGCTTGTCGAAAGACAAGTCCAGACTCATATGTTTTACGAACTTGAGAGAGGAGGGGTTCATTCCCAAAAACGGGTCTTCAATGTTTAATTTAACAAGTCCAATGAAAAAAAACTCGGTATCGTTCACGTTTAGAGAGTCTGAATGATTACGGAAGAAGACTCCAAAGGGGTCCTTTTTCATATGATTTAGTCTCTAAGGCCCGAAAAAGTGTAAAATCATACCTTAGAGATCTTCTAGTCATGATTGGCTGGAGTGTTCCTTTTTCGTAAATAGTCCTATCCGAACTGAAAAAGAGATAACCTACCGTCGGACGGATGACTCTTCAAATGCTTTAACGAGCATGAAGAAGACAATATCGCTCGATAATCTTTTCATATTTAAGGAGCCCGAAAAGAGTTTAAAGAAGACTCCATTATCATTTTTCATGTTTCAATCCAGAGCATGAAAAAGTAATAAACTAAGCTCAAACCACTTTTCATGTTTTAACCAGAGCACGAAAAATGAAAAGTAAGCTCAACGCCATCTTACTATTTTTTATGAGCTCGAAGATCAGTTGAAAGAATGCTCGAAGATTGGTTTCATTTTTACGTAAGCTCGAAACCAATGGGTAAACTATGCTTGAAAAATCCCATTAACATGATATACAGAGGTTGGAATCTTGCCCCCAACATGATTTCTAGTGAAGCCTACCCCTAGAATGGTTGCTAGCAGCTCGACATGCCCCCAATATTCATTTCATTTGATAATTCTTCTTCCATACCCAACCTAAAAACTTGGTTACTATTGTGAAAATGTTCACTAGGGGGGTAGGAAGAATGAGAATCGGGAAGGAGAAAATAAGGTTCAATTTCTAACACTAAAGGGAAGACTCGAATCAAGGGAAGGGGATCTATTTCATTTTTACACAAGCTTGAAATAGAAGGTAACTATGCTTGGAACATGGTTTCATTTTTATGCAAGCTTGAAACCAAAAGGTAAACTATGCTTAAGGAAACCTACTTCATTTTTTAACAAGCTTAAAATAGAAAATGAACTATGATCAAGAATGATTTCATTTTTATGCAAGCTTGAAACCAAAAGGTAAAATATGCTTGAGGAAATCCATTTCATTTTTTAACGAGCTTGACATAGAATGGGAACTTTGCTCAAAGGCATCTGTTTCATTTTTTAATGAGCTTGACACAGAATGGGAACTATGCTCGCGACATGGTTTCATTTTTGTGCAAGCTTGAAACCAAAAGTTAAACTATGCTTGAGGAGTGGTTTTATTTTTTAACGAGCTTGAAACCAAAAGTAAACTATGCTCTCGACATGGTTTCATTTTTATGCAAGCTTGAAACCAAAAGGGTAAACTATGCTTAAAGAAACTTGCTCCTACCAACATGATATCTAGAGGTTGGTAGGTTTCCCCCATTTCATAAAATCTAGCGGCTTAGCTCATTATGATTTCCATAGGCTAGAGCCATGCCCACCATTTTACCTATGATGGAAAGAAGCTAACTAGAAGAGAAAAGAGCCACAAGAACATGCGGCACATTCAGGGCAGTTTGACTACTAGGAGTCACACGATGGTCAAGTGCAACAAAGGAAAGCTGATCAATGGTCACAATCTTCCCATCATGGGGAAAATGCATAACTCTAAAGAGTGTGGACACAACAGCCTTCATGGCATCAACATAATCATGTCCAAGGAGCAGATTGAAATCTAAAGGACCTTGGACCACCATAAAATCAATACCCACAATTTTCCCTCCTAATGTAATAGGTAAATGAGGAAGGATCCCTAAAGGTGCAGTAGGCCTTCAATTAAAAGGCAGTATCTGATCGGTGGCTAGCACAAGCTGAGGAGAACCTAAAGCTTGCCAAGCAGTTGAGGATAGAATACTAACAGAAGCCCCTTCATCAACAATAGTGTGAAGTATCCGCCTAGCAGTAACATTCACAACTATCTAGAAAGGAACACTTGAATGAAGACGAGACTCTATTAGGTTACTCCAGTCAAAGGAAATAACCTCACTACTTGGAGAGGGTTTTGTCGAAAGAGATAAAATTTCCTCTTGTCGAGAACAATCAGAACGAAGCACAAAAACTTCAGTAGGTTTAATTTCATTCTCTACTGGAAGAGAAGAACAAGATAGATATTTGGTCAAAGAGACTACTTCAGTCTTAACACTCTCTTATGAAAGAGCGGGATCGGGTGGAGATGACATAGACTCGACCACTTCACTCTCTGAAGGAAGAGTGGGATCAATTTTAGATGAAACTGAATTGATCACTTGGTCAACCAGCAAGGAATCGAGGTATAATTTACTATCACTTGTTGGAATCACCTGTTGATGATCAGTAATATTTTCCAACCAATGTGAAGCTTAATCCATGATTGGACAAAGAAAAGTATGATGCATAGCCTTGCATATCAAACAAGGATACAAGACTTTACCCTTACGACCTTTTACCAATGGGTCACTAGTTGAGGGAGTATCGTCAACATGATGATTAGAGGTTGATGACATAGATGGTTTGGACCTTTTAGACCACTCTTCTTATACACGGGAGAGACCAGGACACTCCTTAAGAAGGTGGTCCCCCTTGCAAAGCTTACAAGGGAACTTGGGATTTCTGGGTGTTCTCTTAGAACGGGCACCATCAAGAGCAGATGGTTGCTTCTCTTTCTCTTTCTTATCCTTCTTCCTTTTACCCTTCCCTTTCTTCTTCTTCTTATCCACATGACTACTAACCATAGAGATTTTGTCAAGAGAAGAAGAAGAAAGGGGTGAAACAATAATCGACGAAGAAGGAGAGGGATTAGGTTGAGGTTGATCCTTTCCCAGAGGATAGGTGACATTTGAGACATTAGGTGTAACAATAATTACCAGATTAAAAATCCATACCGGTAATCCTATAGTCAATCCAAGAAGATTTAAAGTGGCAATAAAGGGAGGACCAATACCTTCACTTGGAGGGAATACAAAAGGTACACTTGGAAAGGGACCTCTTGAGTAGTAGTCCTAGATTGGGATGCCATCTCTAAACTCTCTAATAACCCCCTAACTACCACGCACAAGCAAGTACTACTCAAACTAAAAGCAACAAGAAAACATGTGAAAGGATTGGATAAGAGTCAGGAGCCTCACAAGACAAGCCAAAAGGATAACTCAAATGGTTTGAGGATTCCTAAAAGGGTCTCCCGATATATGCAAGGTACATGGGAGCTTAAATCGGTAGTAGTGTTGTCTAATGCATAACCTTACATGAGGGGCCTTCTGATATACAATCGAGTACATGAAGTACCTTTCTATATACCTCAAGGGTACATGAAAGGCAGTTCGATATACCGATGGTACATGGAAGAACCACGTGAGTCCCAAGATGTAATGCGGACAAGTAACGATAGCTCCTACGCTTAACGACACCCGAACACGTCTCTAACTTATCACTCAAATTGCTAAAAGTTTTAACCTAGTATTACTGTTAATTTTATCTTGTGCGTTTAGGTGGAACCATGGAGTGAAAACTTGAATTTAAAGAAGATGCACATTGGTATACATGATAACGCAAGTTTTCCTCTTCAATGAAATTCTACCTAAGAGTGGGAGAGAGATTTACTTTTCTTCCCAAAAATGCACACCCAAATGCAAATGCAATTATATATTTTCAAACGAAAAGGGAAATATCAATGTACCCCAACAATCTTCAAAGAAAATAAAAAAGAGATCTAGAGAACATCGAACATAAATAAACCAAAAATGTTTCCTATCTTTTCATTCTTAAAAAAGACGCATAAAAACTTGATGGAAAGATGATTTCACTAACGTTTCCCAACAAAACTAACTCTAGTGCATGCAAAGCTGAAAACATATATTTCTTCTTAATGAAAGTAAGATCTAGAATTTCGAACAATCATGCACAAAACAAGAAGAAAATCATTCAACAATGCTTGCGAATAAAGCAAAGGAGAGAGAAAACTAAAACTTCTCTTTGAAACAGATAAGGAAACGAAGAACCAATCTTTCCTACCAAGCACTGAAAAAATCAGCATGCAAAAGGAAACAAGAATCACCCCAAGCAAAGTAAGACTCAAAACAACTTGGATCACTCATGCATTCCAAGTCCAAAACAAACCAAAGCCTACACATGAAAATGAAATGTATATTTCCAATTCCAATGAATAATATCTACAGAAAAGAGCAAGAGGTTTCAAGCAAAGAAAATAATGTAAAATCCAATGCAAGAAACATAAACTCTCTTTGAATGCAGTAAGAATACAACAATCAAAGCGACTGTAGAATATACAATTTTCAAAAATATACTTCATTTTCATCAAAAAGTAAGCCAAAAACACACAAAAAATCAAAATACAAATTCTAAAACAGGGCCTACCTGGCATCACGCAGATGAAGCTACTGACACACAGTTTTGAGGCAGAACCACTCCTTGCTCACTGGATTCAGGTAGTGGCACCACGTATTGCCAACAGAACATGTGTGGTTCCTTGTAAAAATCCAAAACACATAGAGAATGACAGATCAGGTCATAAAAAGACTAGATCAAGGTAAAAATTGATAGATTGAGAGTGAGAAAGAGCATAAAAGGTCGAAAATAATTCATATCTAGACAGATCTGGAAGTTTCAAACCAAAATCCACTAAGTTAGATAGCAGATCTGACTGAAGAGAGTTGGAGAAGGAGCCTGGATTCGGACAAGAGTTGAAGAACTGAGGAAGATCAGATCGACTGATATGTATATTCATTCCCCAGCGGAGTCAGTAGATTTGCTAGCAGGAATATTTCACCTTTTGTGGACAGAAGCTATTCCTCTGGTCTGATTGGTTCAGATCTAGAACAAATGAACGACAAAGGATGAAGACCCTCCCTGGATATCGTAGATACCTGAAATGCCTGCTTCGATAGTAAACCTGTGTACCTATAATCATATTAAACATGGAAACGCATCAAAGCTACTAGAACATAATCTATTAATCCATGTCAGTGACTAAGGAATCAAACAACATTTACATGTGAAATCAAACAACAACGGTAAAGTGGGACGGAAATCAGCTTTGCATTAAGATTAAAATGGAGAAGTTTACAACCAATTAAGCCTTAATGTTGACATGCATCTCCATGAAACCAAAACTTTCATCCCCATAAGCTCCAACTTTGCTCTCTATGCTCTCCAATGGCTTGGGCCAAGTGGTCAATCCAACAGCATAACAATACTTCAATGGTTCTCCCCCTCAACCATGGATATGAGCTTGTATTTATAAGGCTCAATGGATAGGAATGGTTGAGATATTTGTGGATGAGGTGGCCTCTAATATCCTCTGATGGGGGATCTCGAGCTCAACTGGCCCACAATGTTAGGGATAAGGGAGGACACGAGGCTCATGATCTAGAAGCCTCAAGAATCTTCTCTTTTTCCCATTTTAACTAGGGTACCGCTTTTCTCCTTCTATGACAGAGCGGTTCAGGTAAGAAATGCTTATGGACCAAGGGCTATAAGCGGTGGCACTGCTTATGGATAACAAGGCACAGACGGTGCGAGCAAGGTACCACTCATGGACAAAGGGGAAAGCACGGTGCTGAGTCTTTTTTATGAAAGATTGACAATCAACATGGGTTTCCACTCCAAGTGCTGGGATTAAGGGAAAATAGGTATGTCAAAGGTCTTCTCACATGATGATGATGACAGGATTTTGGTATAACAAAAATAAAGTCTTCCAATAAAATAACAAGGCTATAGAAAACAATGTTTACATTCTTGAGGATTTGTTAATTCACATGTTTCCCCCATTTTTTTAATGAATCCAACATATATGTATGTTAAGGTCCTACTCTAATTCTCTTACATAAATTGATAGGTTGCTATGCATAAACCCATTTATATTAAATAAGGATAGTATAGTAGACATAGTGTGAAAGCAATATTAGTAAGAATATTTATTAGAAATTTATGCTTACTAGAAAGTTTATACATTATAAATTATATAAAGGAGTATAAGCAACGTAAAAAGATGCATTGTAAAGTATATTACAATTGGAGCAGTGGTCATTTGGAGGTTTCCCATGGAAGAGGAAAGTGAACATTGTTTTCATAAATACATGTATTTTTATTGTGATATTTGGGTATCTACAATTGTCTATTACTGTAGTAATTATGTTATTTTCATTCTAAAATATTGTTTTATTATGTTATTTATGCTATATATTTCTTGTTATGGTATTAACGTACATACCATTTGGTATAAAGAACTTTTCTATGCCAAGATTTTCAGATTTGTTTTGAGGCTAGATACTTATTCCAATTTCTATAAATAAAATATTGATATGTCATTCAATGGGTAAATCTATGGTCAATGAATACTACACACAATAAATACAAGAGGTTTCACCTGGTTGGACACCCATATAATCCCTATTGGTAATCCTTTACATAGTACCACATCAGGAAACACATGTATATGGAATTTCATTTATATGTACCCTTGGGTATATCAAAATTCCTTTAGGTGACCTCAAACTAGATTTAGATAATTCAATTTTCCATCTCATTTCTATAGTGGCATCGAGAATAACACTCAAGAAGACTAGTCTCTACTACCCATCTCAGTAGCATCCTTGCGTCGATTTGATTGCATTGAATCCACTCTTCTATAACCCCTTTTGTGGACCCATTTCCCCTATGGGTACCAGTTAAGGAACTAAGTTGTCCCACAAATATTCCCATCTGGAAACACTCTATGATGAGTTGCAAAACAAGTTATACTACAACCACTCATATACTCAACAAAATATTGATGGCATCTAGTCCAAGCTTACCAAATTGGACTCACTTTCAAACTAGATGACAAATTCATGGCACTCTTTACTTCATCATATTTGAGAGACCTAAAGTCAGACCAATCTTCTTGTAGATAAAACGTTGTAGCATCCACTCCCACTAGGCCTCACTCCACCTCTCTTATCTATGATTTGATGACTCAAATGTGGCACATAATTTCTGAAGTGGACATCGCCAAATTCAATGGGTTAAAACCCACTGGATGGGTCACTCAAATGGAACATTACTTTGCTTTGCAAGGAATCACACATATTATGATAAAACATTGAGTGGGTTGCTTGTATTTCTATCCTAAACTAACTAGAATTGGTGGTAATGAACTGACTAGGAATGGTGGAAATGGCACAATAAGTCCTACAAGGGTTATTTTGCTTCGACAAAATTTGTTTTAGATATTTTTGAATAATTTGAAACAAACACTCGTTATTTAGGTAAACTAACTACACTTAGACAATCTAACACAAATGAAGTTGTTAAATGATCTTTTAAGTAGTTTCACATTCAAGGGAATGTTTGATACTTTTTACAAAGAATCTTTCATTAGTGTTTTGAAAGAAGAGACACATGCACAAGTCTTAAAGGTTCATCCTACTACTTGGTTGGATGCCACTCAAATAGTTAGAGAAGAACAAAAGGTGATGAATTCTCAAATAAAAAATGCCCCATTTATCCCCCATCCCAATCCACCTACCTTTCTTTCCACTCATCCATTAGCATCCTCTGCACTTCTCAATATCTAAGAGTTAACCCAAGCCGAAAAGGCAAAGCACCAACTCCAAAGTCTCTACTACAACTATGATGATAAACACTTCCTTATCCATAAATTTAAGGGGGAAAAAATATCTATGGTCAATTTAGAAGACATTTATGATGAGGAAGTTGAATCCGAAATCCATGAGGTCCCTTATACATCAATGGAAGTCATTACCCATCCTTATCTTCCAGAGGTTTAACCCTAGATCTCTTTGCATGCCTTGACTATTTTTTTTCTCCTAAAACCATGAAATTGATTAGCTACATCAAACACATTAAGGTCATTGTGGTGTTCTTTACCTATGAAACTTGAGTATCACATAGAATATAACAAGATTAAGATGCAATAAACCATAAATATGTAGAACATAACTAGAAATATGAGAAGATAATAACATAATATACTAGTAAAAGAGATTTGTTATTATGGAGGCAATGTTCATAGGACTCTTATGGTAGGCACACCATCACTTGAGTAGAGCTCTGTTACAATAATTCTTAACAAAACTCTTCATAGCCTTGAATCTTTTTAAATAGGATTCAAATGTCTAAAACCCTACTATAATTGACATGTCAAAGTAAAACTTCCTAGTGAGTCTTAACTAATAAAGAGACCCTTTTTTTATTAATTGATGAGTACTAAATCATTTAGCCTTATTACTAATATATGGCCTTATACAATGTGTGATTAACTCCTAGAGTAAGGAATGTTAGGGTAGGACACTAATGTTCCCTCCCCCTTCAAAATCAATGTTTTCGTCAATGTTGAAGGTATAGAAACTGTTGTAAAATGTTAGTTGGTTCCCAAGTTTCTTTTGGTAACATGTCTTTACACTATATCAAAACTTCTTTGATGGTGCACTTTCACAATAATCTTTACCTAGAAGCTAAAATTGTAATCATATGAAACCAAAGGGATCCTTTCTCGTCCAATTCTAGTAAACTAATCTACACATTGAAATTGGACCCTATAATTGTTTTTAGAAAAGAGACATGGAAGATAGAATAAATATTGAAATGGCTTGGTAGAGTGATTTATAGGCCACATGTCCAATGCATTGGTTGATGATGTACGGTCCATAGAACTTTGGAGAAAGATTCTAATGGAGGTGGGCCTTGAGAGAGGTATGTTTATACGATTGGAGTCAAAGAAACACAGTATCCCCAAATTAAAAGTAGCTCTTGGAGCAATGCTGATAGGATTATTGCTTTATTATATTTTGGGAAACAATTATATTATCTTTAAGATGCATAGAATGTCAACTCTAGTATGGAGTGTGTCATCCAGTTCTTGTAACACCCCATTTTTTGAACCTAGAATGTAATTATGAAAATATGATGGAAACGGTTAGAATCTAGACATGAATGGTCCATTGTAGCCAAAATGATGTAATTATGTACATTTTACGATTAATATAAAAACCACGGCTACTTCAAACTAGAGGATGAAGAAGACATGAGGGTATATTATTCCACAAGAGGGGAGCGAGAAGGGGCTTATAAGGGATATTGGCCCTAGTGCTGATCATTTAAGTCACTACCATTATTTATTCCTTTTATCATATGTTTTATTAACCGCTCTTTATTAATGTTCATTAACCACAATATTGGGTTAATTATCCTAATATTGGGATTAGAAGGAAAAACGGTTTCTATCCCCATGTATTCCATGTGTCTAATTCCTATCATCTTTTGTGCCACATGGCTAGTTCTTTACATGCATATAATTATGTAAAAATAGTCCATATATCCATTATTCTTTGATGATTGAGCAATCATCTACTGTTATAACTAAAACACCAATAACCATACCACCATCACCCATACTATAGACTAAATCCATGGAAGGGAATTGGGGCAACAAACTTGAGGGACTGCTAACTCAGATAAGGGATCTTCAGGGACTATTAGCTCGGAGAAGGGAGCATAATTCCTTTGGTTGGGATGAGGGGGAATGAATTCTAGAGTATTGGGATATTTGTAGCTAGAAAACCTGAAACCTTCTTGTGGATTGATGGATTTAGCTTGGGGGAGATCTATCAAGAAAGATATGGTTTGGCAGAGCCTACAACTTGGTGGAACATCCTTGTTCTACACACAATCTGTTTACATTTTCATATGAGTATTAACTTTTTTATAAAATGTGTTGTGGGTATATATGAAATTTGTTTAGCATAAATATTGTTGTATGATGATTTAATGCATGGAATTATTAGCAATATGTGGCTACATTCATGTAGAATATGCTTGTAATTCCCTCGTATATGGTTATATTAGTTATGGTGTTCAATTACATTTATAATTCCAATATAAAACTTAATTAAAATAGTATAAAAATGAAATTTATTATTAGAGGAAATTTCATATAGTAATTTTAGTACCCAATGGCCAAAAGGGTAGCATGAGGTCACTAGGTTCGTGAGACTTTTTGAACCCTTAAGGTACCTGATAGATAGTAAATCATTGATAAGGGTTTTTGTCCATACACTGCTTCATATGGTTTCATTTTTGTGGAACCATGAAAACTATTATTATACCACCATTATGTTAGAGGAATCCATTAAGCCTAATGGTGTGGCTTATCTGACACAAAGCAATGTAAGTAGGATTTTGGGCACTTATTGATTGCTTGAGTTTGACCATATGTTTGTGGGTGGTATGTTGTGTTGATATTTAACTGAGTTCCCTAAATTTTAAACAACTCTTGCCAAAACTTGTATGTAAAAATGGGGTTAAGTTCAAAGACAATAGAAGTGGGCATGCCAAGGAGCTTGAAAATATGATCCAAGAAAATTTGTGCCACTAATGAGGGTGTAAATGTTGGTGTTAAGGAACATAAGTGGGTGTATTTGTTCAGATGATTTAAAACCACCATAATAATTTTTTTATTGCTTTTCTTAGGAATCCACACAATCAAATCCGTAGAGATGTTCATCCATATATGGTTGGAAATGGTAAGTAGTTGCAAATAACCTAGTGACCTCACCCTTATGTCATTGGAAAGTGTCACAAGCGGAAAAAAATGGACAAAAGCTGAAAACAAAATAATTCCCCTTCAACAACATCCATTGCACAACATTTGAACATTCCACCAAATCTTTCTCCAACAGGAAAAATTGTAATTATCTATTGCAAAAGGAAGTAGTTCTTCTTACAACATGTTCTCACAATTCTAATTGGGAAAAAGTCCCTTATTCTATCTAATTCTCCTATACTTATACTACAAGCAAAACCTTTTAGGCTGCCTCTCGGTGACCTTTGGGCTCCCCCAACCGTTAATCTCACAATTTTGTCCTTTTTTGAGTGTTCATGATTCATACAAACGTTACATTTCATATTTAAGATTTAAGAGCACTTTTATAAAAAGGGACCAGCTTGGTAACTGACGAACTTCCCAAGCCTGGTCCTCTGCTCTTAATGATTATGCTCCGTAATCCGTCGGCCCTTTTGAGATCCTGTTGATCTCAGACTTTCACTTTCTTCTTTTCCTTGAGAAACATTTCTACTTCTTTATGATTTAGATTCTTCTTTCATGGCTGCCTCCCTTCTGCTTTGCCCTTTAGACATATATTCTTTGCAGCAATCTTCCTATCATGAATATATCAGATCATTAGTGTTTAACAAAGTAACACAAACTAGATCAATACATGCATTCTGTAATATGAACTATAAATAGTATCAATGCATGAAAATAAAGAATTTCATGGAAAAAGAAATCCTGCAAGTTTATGCTTAAACCCCTATTCAAAAACTGAAACACATGCCCGATAGAACATATTCTTCCTCCCAATCCAGGCCACATCTGAACTAAATCAAAACGCTCCGATGAAAGCATGAAACAGAACAAATTAACCACCACTCTTCAAAACACCAAACCCCCAAACCATGTTCTTTAGCTCAGATAACTTCAACATCGACCCGCTCCCATAGGAAATCTCTACCATTCCATAAAATAGTGTAAAAACACACCAAAACGATGGGAAAACCCCCATCGAGAGTCGGAAGCAATAAACACTAAGCATCGAGCAGATAATCCACTTCAGCGGGTGACCATACTATAGCATCGGACTATTAGTTCATTAAGCTGCCACAACGATGAAAACCATACAAACAACAGCTTCTATGATCAACATAAAAAAACATCGGCGAGTAGAAGAACTAAGGACTCCGGAAGCATAGTCCTGTTCATAGCTGCAAGAGCAGGTGACGGACAAACTCAAGGCTCCGTGACAACCAGGAAAATCGGCAAAATAAACACTAAACTGCAGCCTCGGACCTCAAAACCACTACGACATCGGATGACTAGTTCAAAGAGGAGCCGTAACAGCGAAAGTCACATGGACTAAGGGTTCCGTAGACCAGTAACATCGAAGAAAACCAAAACCAACCATCGAAAAAAATCAAATAAACCATCGGTGAACTGAACAACTACATGTTGGATGGTTAATCCACTAAGGGGCCGCAACGGCAAAACACAATTAGACTACGGGCCTCGAAAAACATGAAATCTTTGGCGATTGGAACAACCAAAGGTCATGCGTCGGCGAAGCAAAAGACTAGTCCCCCGATCAAATGTCTAATACACTTCTAATAGCAAAAAGAGCAAAATCATTTTAAAAGAAAACCGCGGAATTGAAAAAAATAAGGGCTTCCGTCGAAGTGCTCGCAATCTGCCATGTGAAATGGTGGCCACACAAAGGACTTATACTCCGAAGGTGATGAGACGAAAAATGTTGATAGTCAAAATATTTTAAAACAAAACAAAGGGAATAAAACTATTGGCAAACACATGACTATCCATTGGGGGCGTTCATGAGTAAGCTTCCGTAATGGCGACTACGTAGATGACTACGGCCCCGCTTCATAGTCCAATAAACTTCCGATGGTGAAAAACCAAAACTTCAAACCAAGTCAAACAAAAGATATTCATTCAGCTTCTTTAATTCAACCTCACAGGATCCAAATTTGTAGCAGAAAACAACAAAGTCCATCAATCAAAAGCAAATCCATGCAAGATAAAATTAAAGTAGGGTTCAAAATTTTTAGAAATTTGGGAAAACGTTGCAGCTACAACAATTGGCGACTACCAGGTGAACCTAGATCTCTAGACAATTTCTTCCTTAAGTAACAGATTGTTTAACATTAAAAGCAACATGTTGAATTCTTCTAGATGTCCAGATTTCCCAAATGGCAATCGTATGTACTTTTAATCATTAATGATAGTCCAATTAGGAAAATGAAACCAGGATTTCAAATTCAAGATAACTCTTTAGAGGCCAGGAATATGAGTTTCATTTATTACCTCTATCTTCGGGTAGCTCCAACTTAGACACCACAGGATTGTAACATATAGTAAATAGAAATATTCATTTGTTCCTCATTCCCATGCCATTTTGCACATTTTTGTGCTTTTGTACTTTTTTGTCCTTTTGAGTCCTCCTGATGCCTTTCTTTCTGAATTTTTTATTCAGGCTCCTCTATGCATAGTGTCCTTTTGTGTGAGAGATGTATTTAATTTTCAACTCACGGACGGATAAGAACTTTTGGCAATCCTGTACTCATATGATTCAGTACTTTGTTTTGATACATATTGCTTTCTTAGGAGTTTTGACTCTTATTAGCCTTTTGGCTTTCAATTCTTGGCATGGGATCATTTATATTGAATATATTATTTACCCTGCTTCCTTTCCGTGGGTCTTTTGCTGTCACCCCCTAGGACATTTTTAATTGTGATATGGATGGAGCCTCGAAATAGTAATCCAGACCTTTTGATCTTGATTTATTTTACAGGGCTTAAGTAGGACTTCAATGTGTTCACAACCATTTAGGAAAACTGTTTAAACTAGAAGAAATTCTTTCAGATAAAACAATAGTAAACAGTCTTATAATCAAGGATTTTAATTAATCCAGAATTCTGATGCTCTCCATGCAACCAAAAGCTTGCTTCTTTTTATTGAAATCAAACAAATTTAACTAAACGCAAACTGAAATAAAGTAAACCAAAAATAAACAACCAAATCAATTTATTTATGTACAAGACAGTCAAGAAAATAAAAATTTGAGAACTAAACCACTAACTGGTCAGTCCTCTACCCACCCCTATAAATCTGGCAAGTTGTAAGATAAGGGGATAGGCTTGACAACAAAATGAGAAAGACCTAACCATTATCTAATTCTATTGTTCTTGAAACAAAAACCACATCTACTATTTTACAATCAATCTCATCAGCCCGTGAACATTGAAGGAGATCATGCTGGGTGTCTGATATGTTGATGGCTTCTTCTGATGCAAAGTTTCCCAGTTCAAGTTCAATTAGATAATTTCCCAATACAGAATTCACTAATTTCTCTTCCAATTGTGTGACATTGTGTTTCATGTAGGGTTCTCTTAATATTTTAATCTAATTTGGGTGTCCCTTATGAGGCAACCACAAATGTGACCAATCTAAAGCAAAATACCCATTTATTCTTGCTGACCAGTCTCGATTCAAAATCAGTCCATAACCATTAGGTATGTCTACTACTACAATATCAATATACTGACATATCTTTTCATTTGCAGATAAATGAGTCAGGACATCCTCCATCTCCCCGACTTCTTTCACATCGGTCTTATCTAACTGAGTAACCTCCCAGGTAGTAGGTTTAGGCTATCTGTTAATCTTTTTGCAAACTGCAAGAAGCATAACATTTACTGATGATCCTGAGTCTACCAAACAATTATGCACATTATGGTTTAAAATATCCAAATGCAGGAGGAATGGTGGGGTTTTAAACCTATTCTTACATCCCACACTTGCTTCAACAATTTCTTCTATAGGTTGGTTGTTTGTGGGAAGCTCTTCCTCTGGTACTTCAAGTGTTTTGAGATTTTACTTGACATTACCCACTTTGTCTTCAATAGGCTTAGCAGGCATGTTGACTTGTTTCAGCTCTTGACTGCTAATAGTAAGTTCAGGAATTTTATCATCTGTGTTGTTCTTCTGTAGTTTCTTTACATTCTCTTGCAATTCTTGATCTTTGGGAGTATTGAATTGTCTTTATTCACCAAATCCTGGCTTCTTGTTTTCACAGTTGTTTCCGATATATCCTCATGTTTTAGAGTACCTTCTTCTGTATCAAAAAGCGAGCCACAATCCCATAATACCAAAGAATCATTCTCTTGTTTTTCTGTGGATTTACCACCCTTTTCTTCTTCATCATTAGCCTCTGTTAATTTGGAATCCAACAGTTGATTCATCACTAATGTCATTGAATTTATCCATTGAGGACATTTTTTTTTAGAATGGGGATGCTGGTGGAAAGTGCAAAAATTATCCATGCCTACCTCCGTTAATTTCATTGATGCATGATTGTGTGGAGGAGGTTTAGACTGATTGTTATCCTCTCTTCTCTTGTAGTAAGGCTTATATGCTTTCTGAGCTTCCTTTTCCTTTTCCAAATCTATTATTTTGTTAGAAAGTTTCTACATCATCTTTAACATTCCTTCAAAATCATGTGATTGCTCCTCTTTAGGCTTGGACAGTAATAAGGCTTTCTTCCCAAAAAATTTCTCTCCTAACTGCTCAGGATAATCTTCTATGCTTTATTTTTCTGCTTCTACTCTCTCAGCCTCTTCATAAGTCTCTGATAATGTAGGTTTAACTTGAGCCTTTGCAAACATGGACAAGTCAGGCCCCAAAGCTGAAGTATAATACTCAATTAGAACTTTATCAGAGGGCTTATCAGCTGCAGGGAAATTCTTAAGATAATCAATAAACCTTTGGGTAAAACTATGCACCTTTTCTTTCCTTTCTTTCTTTAAAGTGCACAGTCCTTTCATGAGAGCTACATGAGTCTTCTGGGCTGCATATTTGCTTATGAATATCCTTTCAAAAGTATCCCAGTCTGGGATTGAGTTTGCAGGAAGACCAAAATACCATGAGGATGCTGCTCCTTTAAGGGTATGTGGAAAAAGTCTGCAGACTACATCTTCGTGTTCTCCATCCTTTAGTCCTTCTATGGCCAAGTAGAAACTTTGCAAGTGATCATCTACTGAAATCTTTTCACTTGGGTCAAATTTGGGCAGCACTTTCTCAAAATCCTGAGGTAAGTCATGCAAAGGAGGTGTTAGGTTTAAAGGTGATATGGCTTTCCAAGCAGGTGGTGGATTTGGTGGGTCAGGTGGCTGATTAGCGTTTACGCCTACCATGAGTTTGGGTGGAGAGTGAGGTGGTGATTGAACATGAGTATGAACAAGTGAACAACAAGGTGTGTTTGGGCCCACTTGATTCAAAGGCTGAACAACTTCTTACAAGGTTGTTTCTACCAATTCTTCCAAATCTCCAACCAAAACTGAGTCTTCCAATACAGGACAGTCTTTTTTCTTATACTCTCTTCTGGGTAAATCAGGGATAATCGGTAATCCTCCAATACTTTTCACATATGCCCTAGTATGTCTTCTTAGATCATTAACTACTTTGTTGTTTATAGAATACAAATGTTCTTTACCTTTCTCTTCAGGAATCGGATTGGGAAATGAACTGTTTTCAAAATTATCACTGGTGGAGTAATTTAGAGGAAATGGGTTTCCTCGGCCAGCCATGCACTGGCGACCCTCCTTCTAGTGCCAAAAACTGTTGAGGCCTGGAAAATCGTAGGCGACAACAACAAGGGCTTCTCCCCGGTAAACGTTCCCAACTATCCCGTTACTTTTTGGTATGGGGAATCCATCCGGTTTGCGGTCCAACTACCATAGGTATAGTAACCAAAATAAAGGGTTTTACCAGCTATGGCCTGGTCCACCATGTATCTTTTTTAGTTTTTTTAGTTTTAAGTATGAGATGCAAATGCCTATCTAAAATGAAAATTAATAGAGAATACGAGGAGCAGTCACAATGTGATGTGCAGGTTCTTACCTCTCATCTTAACTCTCTTGCATCTAAATCACACATAGTAAGAAAACTAAAACTAACTTAACTAACTATCCCTAGGGAGCGAGATTATCATTTAATGAGTAATGTATTACTGTTCATGCATTAAGAAAAATCACAGGTAGCTATTCTTTATTTCAAAACACATAAACATGAATAGATATATGAACAACAAGATATCTCATTGTTTATGTAAAGCATTCATTACTCATAGTGGAAATTCCATAAAATAAACTAGAGAGCATTCATACAAGAACATAGGTTCAACAAGTTAGAACGATCTCACAGTTATTGGACAAAAGCTGAAAATGAAATAGTTCCCCTTCAACAACATCCATTGCACAACATTTGAACATTCCACCAAAGCTTTCTACAACAGGAAAAATTGTAATTATCTATTGCAAAAGGAAATAGTTCTTCTGACAACATGTTCTCACAAGTCAAACTGGGAAAAAGTCCCTTATTCTATCTAATTCTCCTATACTTATACTACAAGCAGAATCTTTTAGGTTGCCTCTCGGTGACCTTTGGGCTCCCCCAACCATTTAATCTCACAATTTTGTCCTTTTGTGAGTGTTCATGATTCATACAAATGTTACATTTCATATTTAAGATTTAAGAGCACTTTTATAAAAAGGGACGAGCTTGGTAACTGATGAACTTCCCAAGCCTGGTCCTCTGCTCTTAATGATTATGCTCTATAATCCGTTGGCCCTTTTGAGATCTTGTTGATCTCAGACTTTCGCTTTCTTCTTTTCCTTGAGCAACATTTCTGCTTCTTTATGCTTTAGCTTCTTCTTTCATGGTTGCCTCCCTTCTACTTTTCCCTTTAGACATATATTCTTTGCAGCAATCTTCCTATCATGAACATATCAGATCATTAGTGTTTAACAAAGTAACACAAACTAGATCAATACATGCATTCTGTAATATGAAATATAAATAGTATTAATGCATGAAAATCAAGAATGTCAAGGAAAAATAAATACTGCAAGTTTGTGCTTAAACCCCTGTTCAAAAACTAAAACACATGCCCGATAGAACAGATTATTTCTCCCAATCCAGGCCACATCTGAATTGAATCGAAACCCTCTCATGAAAGCATGATCTAGAACAAAGTAACCACCACTCTTCAAAACACTAAACCCCCAAACCATGTTCTTCAGCTCAGACAACTTTAACATTGACCCACGCCCACGGGAAATCTCCGCCATTCCATAAAATAGTGTAAAAACACACCAAAACAGCGAGAAAAACCCCACCGACAGTCTGAAGCAATAAACACTAAGCATCCTGTAGATAATCCACTTTGGTGGGTGACCATACTATAACATCGGACTATTAGTTCATTAAGCCTACACAATGATGAAAACCATACAAACAACGGCTTCTGTGATCAACATAAAATATCAATGAGCAGAAGAAATAAGGACTTTGGAAGCATAGTCCTATTCATAGCCACAATGGAAGGTGATGGACAAAATCAGGGCTCCGCGGCAACCGAGAACATCAGCGAAATAAACACTAAACTACATCCTCAGACCTCGAAACCACTACGACATCGGATGACTAGTTCAAATAGGAGCCGTAACAGTGAAAGTCACATGGACTAAGGGTTCCGCAGACTAGTAACATCGAAGAAAACTAGAACCAACCATCAGCAAAAATCAAATAAACCATCGGTGAAATGAACAACTACATGTCGAATGGTTAATCCGCTAAGGGGCTGCAACGGTGGAACACAATTAGACTACGGGCCCCGCAAAACATGAAATATTCGTCGATTGGAACAACCAAAGGTCATGCGTCTATGAAGAAAAATACTAGTCCCCCGATCAAATGTCCAATACACTCCGGATAGCGAAAAGAGAAAAATAATTTTAAAAGAAAACCACGGAATCGGCTAAAATAAGGGCTTCCATCGAAGTGCTCGCAGTCTACCATCCGAAACGGCAGCCACACAAAGGATTTATGCTCCGACGGTGATGAGACGAAAAATGGCGATAGTCAAAAGCTTTTTAAACAAAACAAAGGGAATAAAACTATCGGCAAAAACATGACTATCCATCGGGGGCATTCATAAGTAAGCTTCTGCAATGGTGGCTGCGTAGATGACTACTACCCCACTTCACAGTCCAATAAACTTCTGATGGCGAAAAACCAAAACTTCAAACCAAGTTAAACAAAAGATAGTCATTCAACTTCTTTAATTCAACCTCACAGGATCCAAATTTGTAGCAGAAAACAACAGAGTCCATTAATCAAAAGCAAATTCAGGAAAGATAAAATTAAAAGGAGGGTCCAAAATTTTTAGAAATTTGGGAAAACGTTGCAGCTGCAAAACAAGGTTAACCCTAAAAATCCCCCCTTTAAGCTTGACTTGGAGTAAACACCAACCCCCTAAATTTTTACCAAGGAATCTCACATACACCCCCTATCACCAAGGTATATCTCCTAACTTTATTGGTGAGTTACTAGGAGTATACATGCCTTACCAAGTCTTACATTGATATCCCCATTTACATACAAACTTCCCATTAATTTTTTTCATATGTATCCATGGTGACTACACCATCACCATCTATTTCTACGTTCTCTTTATTTTCCATGATCGCTTCATTTCCCATGTTGTGTTATGCTCCTTTTGTACATGCATCCAACCCTATCATTGATGTCCATATAAAGAAGAATCCATCTACCAGATTACATGGGTCCTCAGCCACTGTAACCACTAGTTTTCTAGGAATTATCTTCAACTACATGGTTCATGAATCTTGGTCCCACAATTGAGATTAAACCATCTCAGTTTCCTCCTGCAATCGAAGACTCAACCTCTCTTATCTGCATCAAGTTAGGCTACAAGTACACCTACCACCCTTGTATCTATCCAATGGTTCATTCCACACTTGATGCAACATCCCTTCTCTATGCATAATAGGTATGCATTTTGCTTCTAGTAGCCATCGAAACTACATTTTAACCAGGAACCCAAAAATATTGCTAGGGTGTCGGGTACAATTGAACATGCACCCTATAATTAATTCAAAAATATAGGTACAACACAATGAGCACACATATATTCCAAATCATGTCTCTAATACCACTTATTAGGATTTAAACAAGCATCATTAAATAATAATCAGAGAACATAAACCCACATAGCAATGCATTTAAGATAGACACACTATGTTTACGTGGAAAACCCAAAACCTATAAAACCACCATAATAGATCTATTATTTCCCTTGACCTAAACTAGACAAGATGGGCCAAGTGATCTAGACACCACTCACCTCCAGGCCAATATACAATGAAGCCTCCTAAAGCCTTATAATGACTTCCTTACATGCAATACCATGAGACAATACCATGGGCCACCAATTAACATGGGGCTAGAAACATCTGCTAGACCTAGACCACCTTTAACTCATTCCCAAGTCAAGGTTAACCCTAACAAGCATCACATTCTAAGACGAAGTTCTTACTAAAATTTGACATGGATAACATAGGAGTAGTACACATGGAAACCTTTAGTGTGGAGAATCCTTACTCTAATGTTGCATTCCAGGAGACTATAGAACAATATATCATCAAAGAAAACCAAGAAAAATGGAAGATGAGAGGGTGGGAAATATTATCCATGAGACGTTGAAATATGTATAGGGAATTGTAGAGGAAGAAGGGAATAAACAAGAACTCATAATTACCTTCATGAGTGTGTAAATAATTTTTGAGTATATATTCCTCTTTCATCTTGATTTGATGGTATCCCTAATGAATGTCAAGTTTGGTGAATAATTTGGTGTTGTGCAACTTGTCTAATATATCATCAATGACCATAATAGGGAATTTATATTTAGTGTTTATTTTGTTGAGAGCTCTGAAATAAAGACACATGCGCCAATCGTCTTCTTTTTTTAGGACCATAAAAATAGTAAAGAATAAGGACTTATGCTAGGATGAATAACACCAACTAAAAACAATTCCTAAATGAATTTTCCAATTTGATTCTTTTGGGAAAAAGGGTGGCAGTAAGGACATACATTGGGGGGTTGAATACCGATAATTAAAGGAATGGCACGGTCATGTTCTCCATTAGATGAAGGTAAACCATTGGGTTCTTGAAAACCTATTGGGATCAAGAGATAAGTTGTTGCAAGTCGGGGGGAATATCTGAAGTGGGTGTGTGATCCTGAACTTGGATGGCATGGAACTAAAAAATAACCCTTGAATGGTCCTTCTTCAATAGTGTATCCATACGGTGGTATGAGATAATATTAAGAGACCCAAGGAAATTCCCTAGAGTTAATGTGCATACTTGGCATGAGTAAATCTAAGAGAGAGTTCTCAAGAACCCATTGTGATAGGACTTAAAGTATTCATCCATTCAACCCAAAAAATGATATCATAACCAACCTTTTATAT
This sequence comes from Pseudotsuga menziesii, assembly GCA_001517045.1. Lineage (NCBI taxonomy): Eukaryota > Viridiplantae > Streptophyta > Pinopsida > Pinales > Pinaceae > Pseudotsuga > Pseudotsuga menziesii. Next base: position 1,555,435 of record LPNX010136783.1, read on the forward strand.
AGAAAACATATGAGTTTTGAGGTGGTAGTCCCCCATTATAAGTTTGGAATTTTCACATCGACTTCCATATTTCATTGTGCCCCCATTGGCTATCATGATTGGGAAATTGGAAAGAGGGTGTATATAGAAATGGATCTTTTACCATACAAAATTATGTGTGATGCCATAGTCAATTAACACAATGAATTTCTTGTTATTTATATAACCAATAAATTTCAGTGTCTAAGGAGTGAAAAATCTTGATAGAGCATGAAGTGAGCTTTTGGGTTTCTCCTCTGAAACTAGCGTATCCAATGAATATTCAAGTGGTGAAATATTATATTCTCCCATTGGTTTGTGTGGAGATTCCATGATGTTGTCTTCTGGGACCTTAGGGGAGCTTTCCTACATCAATATTTTTTTTCATTCTTTACATTTATGATTTTTCATCAATATTATAGATAATTATGAGGTTTTAAAACTCATCCATGGAATTTGGGGTGATGTTATGGATTCATAGATGTGGGAATATGGGGTTTCTAGGAGGAGGAGATATGTGAGATACTATGCAAGGGGAAAATGAAGGGAACTTGGGTTGGGAATTGAGGATTACTTCAGCTTCATAATATCTATCACAAGCCTCTAACTAGGTGGAGGCCTTTTGCATGAGGGAATGTACATGAATTACCTCATTGAGGTCGTTGTTGAAACATTATTGAAAACATAATAATAAAGGCCTTATGCATGGATAACCAATTTCTCAAATGTTTCCATGTAGTCCAAACCAATGCACCTTTGGCATAATTTAGTTAACCAACCTAAATAATGGATGTCATGATCAAATCACTCATGAAGCATATTACAAAATTGGATCCAAAGGATATAATAATGATATGATTTCTAGTACCATTTCCACCACTTCCATCTTTCATAATCAAGTATATAACCCCAATTTTCAAATTTTGGAGATCATATTTAATGCCATGGAGAGAAAAAATAATGTTCCAGTTGAGTCACCCAACCAAAGGGAATGGAATCATCAAAATTGCACATGTAAATCTTTGGAAAGTGATTCCATGAAGTTTTATCATCAAGGGAGTGATGCTAGTATTATGAGAAGACAGAGTGAGAGCCTTGGTCTTCAATGGCCACAACTTCATTGGTGTTGAGTTTTATTGAACTTTGATATTTTATCTTAATTATGTAATTACTATCGTACTTGAAATCAATTAAAAATAAAACACATAACCATTAACACATGAGACACATCATTTACCTTGGGGAAACCATCTACAACATGAGGGATAAAATCACAACAAATATTCCTTAGTACAATGATATATAATAGATTGTGTCTTAAATACAATTAGCAGATTACATCAAGCACCCTTGGTGCACATAAGAGACAGATACAAGCACACCTGGTTCAATCACTGAGAAAGAGAGAAGACAAAATGATATAATATCCCAGTTGTATTCCCAACACACAACCGATTCATAAATTTTGGTCTCATGCAAAGAATAGAAAATTCCTGCATGGGAGAATTTTCTCCCCACCTTGATCTCATCAGTCATGCATTAACAACTGTGCAATAATTTTCATTATTGGCATATGTCTTTTCTCTTATGATTTTAGCATGGACTCGCCTTCTAAAGACCACTTATTTAGGATGCTAACTTAAGTGTCGCCATGCAAGTGTCATCTTTTAGTTTAACTCAAGTGTCACAATTTAAGTGTCATCACACAAAACACTTTAGTTAACTAAATATTCTTTATTAACACTTAGTTAACTCTTTTAATTGAATTCATTATTGATATCATCATCGAAGTGATGAATTCAAGTTCTACTTTAATTAAATGAAGTCTTCTTTGTTAATATAACTAAAGTTAACAATTCAAGTTCCTCTTTATTTAACTGAATTATTTATCACTGAAGTGAGCAATTCCAATTCTCTCTATTCTCAATGCATACTATCTTCATCTCTTAACTTATCTACATGGTCCACATGTTCCAACTTTAATTTATCTATTATATCAATTATACTAAGTACATTTTTCCGATGATGTGATCATATTGTTCTACTATCATTCCAAGTGGTCATATGCTAAAGTAATTCACTCTAAAGGTGGCTAGTCTCTAGAGGAGACTTAATAGCTCATCCATATCGAGGACCATGTTTAGTAATACATCACACATCATTCATGCTTTTACATGCAAAGCATCACCTAAACACCTGAGGAACCACCTAAGCACATGAGGACCTATATTAACACACAAGATCTTAGCCTTGACAATAAATACTATATAACATCATCACTTTGACATACAAATCAATTACCTCAAGACATGAGCCTTAACCTTTACACATAAGGCTTAGCCATTCTTGATTCCAACTAAAGAATCTATTCCAAGTATCCCAAGTCCAACTCAGCCTCCCTAAGGCACTACCTCGACACATGAGGCCCAATCCTGGTGCACAATATTGGATTAGAGAATGACTCATGATGCTACAAATTTAACAATTGGTTGGGGTGTCAAATTATGGATCCAATCCACAATGTAGAGTAGAAACAATTACCAAAGCTTCATGGGATATCCTATGTTGTCGTAATAAATTTGAAAATGATAGGTTTTTAAGATAGAGATATGAAGTGGGTTGGAGGATACGATAAATGTGGATTTAGGTTGGTATTTTCCATGTTGGATTAGTTGGGGGTGTGTACCATGTATTTCAAAATTAGTAATTGCAAAGGAATAGGGACGGGCTCTACCAAATCAAGGTTGTTAGAGATATATATCAAAATGATTAGCATGATGCAAGGATCTATTGAGGTATGACACAAAAAGGGTTTCCAAGAACACCAAAAAATGTTATGATATACATATATGTATATATATATATATATATATATATATATATACATATATGTATATATATATATATACATATATGTATATATATATATACATATATGTATATATATATATA
>LPNX010136783.1:1559180-1599739 GCA_001517045.1 Pseudotsuga menziesii
AATGTTAGTGTACTGACATGATTGCCAAATTCTTTCCAGATTTAGAGATGTATGAATTTTGGAAGGGTTCCCATAGTGAATCTAATTACTAAGGTAACAAAATGAACAAATTTCAAAAACAGGTTGCAAAGATGAGGGTTTCTAGGTTTTCTAGGTTGTTGAAGACAAGGGATTGTCATACAATATACCTCTCTTATATACATGTGGGTTACAACAATAGTAATCTACCCAATATATTAGGGTGTTAAATAAGGAGGCTCAATTGTGCCCTTAAACATAAAATCCGACTACCCAAGCATGTGAGAGTATCTTCCCAAGTGTTGTGCTCGATACCACTATAGTAGTAAGACAACCATCAATTAGTTTAAGATGAACTAGAGGGGCTTATAATATACTAGAGGGTACATGGAAATGATTCCATATTCATGTGATGTCTAATGTGGTACTACTTGAAGGGGTACAAACAAGAGTTACAATTGTGTCCAACAATTCCACCAATTGAGGGCAAAATGTGACTAAGTACTAACTGTATTTGATGTGTGTATTGTTCCATAGTTGTAGGTTTATTTGCTAAATGAAAAATATTTGTGGTTATTGTAAGATGTCGGAACACATATCTAGCTAAGAAAAAACTATGAAATTTCACACGCATGTTGGCTCAGAAATGTGACTTTGATACCACCTATGGTGTTCTTTACACCTAAAACTTCAGAATCACACAGAAGATAACAAGATTAGGATGGAATAAGCCAAAAAATGTGTAGAACAAAATGAGAAATATAAGATAATATATAATTACAATATTTTTTGAATTATGGAGGAATTGTCCATAGACCCCTTATGGTAGGGTGACCATTCACTTCGGCATAAATTTGTTACAATAATTCTTGAAAAGAAATTCCATAGCCTTGAATCTCTTTAAAGAGGTTTCAAAAATGCAAACCACTAACTATTTAACATGGTAAAAATAAAACTTCATAGTGGATATTAATTAATAAAGAGACATTTTTTACATTAGTTTATGCGTACTAACTTATTCGGCCTTATGACCAAGATGTGACCTTATACAATGTGTTATTAAATACTAAATGTAGGTGGGTTAGACTAGGACCTTAAGAATCCTAGTATTATTTGATAGTGGTATCATACATAAATTTATCCATCATTAGGTATCCCAAGAAACATATTAGCATATCCATGTGGTGAACAACTTCCAAATAATGATTGCAAATGGATGAGTTGTGAAATGTGCAGCTTAAAATGGGAAATTATTCCTTAAAAACCCATATGTTCATTATTTAAATGGGTAGATGTGATATTTTATTGGGCATTGAATAGTTACAGACCTTGAGCTCCATCACCTTGGATTTGTTTTCCTTATACAAGGGTTTTCAACAAGTAGAGCATAACTACACTCTGAAACGAATTATTGTTGGATATCCAAAGATTATTGTAACCCATTATATTGAAAATATTATTAAAAAGGACCATTTGGGAATTGTGGCTCAATTCCATGTCATCTAAACTTTAGAGATTCCTTCTTGCCCCATTCCATTTGGCATGTAATTATTCTTAAACACGCATTCATCCATCTTTGACACTCCCATGGTGAGCATGATCATCCATTCCAGTTATAAATATTATCCTCCCGCCCAATGTATGCCTATATCACAATCCCTTTTTCCCAAAAAATGAAATTGAAAACATAATTCAGGATTTGTTGGCAATTGGTTTCATCCTTCCTAGTACCAACCCATATTTTTCACTAGTTGTTATGGTAGTAAATAAAAAGGCACTTGGAACAAGTGTCTTAAATTTTGTGCCTTGAATGAATTGACCATGAAGGATAATTTTTTCAATCCTATCATTGGCGACCTTTTATATGAGCTCAAGGGTGCTTAATTCCTCACCAAACTTGATATTTCCTCATGATATCATCAAATTTTGATGAAGAAGGTGGATATCCCCAAGGCCAATACAAGTTATTGGTGATGCTATTTATCCTTTGCAATGCAATCTCCAGCTTCTAGAGTCTCACAAACAAAATATTTAAGCCCTTTTTATGTTATTTTGTCCTTGTCTTTTTTATGACATCTTGATCTACATTAAAACATGGCAATCCCTATAGCCCATGTGGTTTAGGTATTACAACAACTTGTAGATCATAAAATATTTCTTAAAAGGTACAAATTTTCCTTTGGTGTCTCTTAAGTGGAATATTTGTGTCATATTGTTATCCATGAGGGTGTTCATCTGGATCCAAAGAAAATTGGAGCAATGAAGGATTGGCCTCACCCAAAAAATCCTAAAATTGTAAGTGTTTTTTTTGGGTTTCACTTGTTATTATAGAAATTATATGAAACTATGGTAATATTGCAGCTCCACTCTCAATTTTGCTAAAAAAATTCTTTCACATGGAATGGAACAACAAAAAAGGATTTACAGGACTTGAAAGGTGATATGTTTACCACCCTTTTTGTTTCTTTTCTTAAACTCACTATAACCTTTCTCCTAGAATGTGACACGTCAAGGAATTATAAAAATCCTCATGCAATATGGTATACTGTTGGATATTATTATCAAACAATTCTATGAGTGGAACTTGCAAAAATCAACTTATAAAAAATAGAGGATGACGATATTGAATGCTATGGAAATCTATCATCCATACCTCCTTCAAAAAAATTTCATATCAAAACCAATTTACAAAACAAAGGACTTCCTCCCTTGAGAAACAAAAATGGGTCACCAAAAGGTTGGGATATGACAATGATATAGCTTACCATAAAGGAAAGGAGAATGTGGCAGCATATGCTCTCTCTCGAAAGTATGAAGATGATGTTTTCTTGTTTTCTCTCTCCTTCATTATATTATATTGGTTGAATTCACTATGAGTGGTTCATAGGTCCCACACTTGATACCATGATTCAACAACTTAAAAAGGAACCCCATGCATATCTAGGCTACACTTGGGATAATGACAAGATTTAATATAAAGGATGTCTATATTTTGATAAGAATTCAACATCAAAATCACATGTGTTATTTGAGCTGCATTCATTCCCCACAAATTGTCATTCAATATTTCATAAAATATATGAAAGTATCAAATGATCATTTTTATAGGAAGGAAGGAATAAGGACTTCTACACATTTGTAGTAGAAAGTGACACTTTCCAACAACATAAAGGGGAAACGGTGAAATATCTATCTGAACTTCAAACACATCCCATTCCTCCTATGGTATGGACTATAATTTCTATGGATTACATTGTGGCTTTATCAAAATATGGAAATGAATCTATAATCATGGTTTTGGTTGATTTCCTTTCTAAATATACTTATTTTTGTTCCCTACAATACCCTTTAAATGCATTTATGGTAGCTCAAGTCTCCACGCTATGTCATAATCTATTTTTATACCCAGAATTACTTTAGTTTGATGACACTTAATAGAATATTATCACCCCCAAATTGATGGCCAGAATGAAGCTATCAACACATGCTTGGAAGTGTATTTACAATGATTTATTTTAGAGAGGAAATCCCAATATGATCAATGGTTTCCTCTAGTTGAATGGTGGTATAAAAAGACTTATCATTCTACAACTTGAATGACTCCCTTTTAAGTTTCCTATGGACCAAATCCACCCTTCGTATTATCCTACTTACTAGGCATCTATAAGGTATAAGAGGTCAACAAAAAACTCACAACTTGAGCTTCATTCTCTGCACTCTCAAGGATTATCTAGTCATGATTCATAATGGGATGAATAAACATGTTAATCAACATCATAATGAAGTCCATTATGTAGAAGGGGATCATGTATTCCTCTACCTAAAATCCTATAAGCATACCTCTATTAAGGCCAACCACCACCAAAATATTGGTCCCAATCTTTATGGGCCATGTAAGGTCCTCAAATGTGTTGGTTCCATGGATTACAAATTGGAGCTACCTATCCACTCTAATATAAATACAAACCTTCATTTATTGTTCTTGAAGAAACTTGTCATCTCTTATTGACATTTTCAAACTAGACTTCCAAAATTTGATGAACAAGGTCCCATTTGGTTTTATCCCAAGGTCGTACTAAAAAAATGGGAATTTTTTCTTCACCGTTGCACCATCCAAGAGGTATTGATCTATTAGAAAGATAACCAAATTGAGGATGATACATGGGAACCATCATAAATACATAAACAATTTCTACATCTCCAACTTTGAGGACAATGTTACTTTCTGAGAAGGAGGGCATGTTAGGGTCCTACCCTAACCCTCTTAAATGGATAGATAGGTTACAATGTATTGATGCCATCTATATTAAATAAGGCCCATGAAGTAGATGTAGTGTGAAATAAATATTTGTAACAATACTTACTAAAAGGTTCTACCTACTAGAAATTTCCTTCACTAGAAACTATATAAAGGAATAGAAGCAATGTAATAAGTTGCATGGTGCCCTGGATGCGGGTGACAAGAGGGCACATGAAACCAAAAGCAACAATTACGTTTCCCGACAAGTCACCAGGCACATCACCCCTCACGCTGGTGCTAAATCGACGCACATGTGGCCAAGTGACAGCCTGGATCAGACCTCCACTCAGCTCATGTGCAAACGTGATGATTACGTCCCCAGACATGATGTCTCTCCCGCTCCAGGTGACAATGAACACATCTCTCCATGAAGTATATGTCCTCTCGATAGTTAAGGTCAAGAAGGATGGGTACAATGTATTAATGGTCAACCTTAATGCATTTTTGGTTTAGATGGACAAACATCTCACCACTTTCATTCTGGCTCAGACCAATCTACAAAATCACCGCTCCCCTCTGTCCATACCTCTACACGCAGTGCCATTTTTTTGCCACCTTCCCTCCCTTCACTCCTAGACTCTTAGTGATAAGCATGCCGCCTCACTGAAGTAGCCCTCCCATGGGTGGAAGGGGTCGTGGAAGGGCTGGGAGACCACCATCTTTCACTGCTCAGGCCAACACAGAGGGTTTCGATGTCGAAGTACCAGAAGAGATGCAGGCAATGGTAGACGATTAGGAGGACGAGCTGTCATGCTCCCTCTCAGCAGAAAATCGCACACCAGCCAATATAGGAGACTATTGGATCATCAAAAACCTATTCACCAGACTCATATTGCACTTAGCCCATCTCCACAATGCCCCTGAAGCTCCACCTGTTGGTCATGCTCCAGAAGCTCAACTTGCTAGACATGTTGAACCTAATCCCACACCACCCTCAGCGACTTTGGTCTCCCCTCCTCCTTCCTGTGTTTAGGCACCCCCCCTGTTCCTCTAGTCTCTTCTCCTACTCACCCCACTTCCACTCTTGCACCTAGCTTCCCCCCCACCCCTGCTACCATCCCCATTTCTCCCCCACCTCCTTAGCGCAAGTTTTCCAGGAAAAAAGGAAAGTCTACCAAGGAACCTCTACCTAGGAAAATGACTTCATTATCAGTTAAGATACCTATCACCAACAACAGGGAAAGCTCGGACAACCCAAAAGGAAGTGGATCACACAGCAGTGCCAATGGTGTGGGTGAAGATGTCAAGAGCACTAAATTACAGGGCCTGTAGTAGGGCACCAGTTACTGCTGCCCAATCACTGAAGTGCCCTTTGAAAAGCTTTAATGCTAGGTTCAATGCACCAGGTTCCCTCTTCTTGGTTATTTTCCGGTTTATTGCTCCTTAAATCAATTTTGTTCAGGTCAAGTTAGGATCTTTTGTCTCAAAATGTTAGCATGTTCTATAAGATATGTTTTCCCCATCTTCATGAGGATCACCCAAAAAGTCATAGCATTCCTTTCACATACAGGAAAGTTGTTATGCTTCTTCTAGTTTTTCTTTCGTGTCTGATGGACACACTGAATTGTACTATTATCTGTATTTTTACCTTTCCTTAATAGAATAGATCTGAACTTACAAAAAAAATAAGTTGCATGGTGAAGAATATTGTAATTGGAGCACTACTCATTTCTTCTTTCCCCCTTGAAGAGCAAAGTCAACATGGATTTCACCAGTAAAGGTATTTCTATTGTGATATTTAGTTATCTACAATTGTCTGTTGATGTGGTAATTATGTCCTTTTCATTCTAAAACCTTTCTTTATTTTGTTATTTCTGCTTTGAATTTCATAATCCTCTGTTAAGGTACATAACAATGCATGTTGTTTTTTAATGGAAATAAAATACCATTTTCAACATTATATGTGTTGGAAAGGGGTTATAAGGTGCAAAGTGTGCTTCAAAAATCGACAAAAGGGACATCGACACAAAGAAGAGTCAACCGCGGTGAAAGGAGGAACCGACAAGTTAGGGAATTTGGTCAAATTAGTTAGGATATTGGTTTAGTGGACCATTTTGTAATGACTTAGTAATCCTATAAGTAGAATTAGAAGTGTAATAATCTAATCATATTGGATATTATCATCGGGAAATTTCAAATCTAATTCGGAGGAACGAATGTATTTTTCGGTTTGAGGCTAATCGACCAAGGGATGTTCTGTCTTTTTGCGATGCATTTATGGGATATGAAATCAAGACTCTGCTGGTGACATAATTATGTTTATTCTCTATATTTTTATGAGATGTGTTTAATGGTTAATCATGTGAAGATTATAATAATGCATTTTTTTTTATTTTCATGGTTAAATATGAATGGTGCGAAGTCTTGCAGGGTTTATTGGTTTGTTATATGTCAATGTTTTGATACTATGAATGTGAATTTGAATTATGATAACATGTCTTTTTTGATTTAAATCTGAGTAAGTGAGAATATAACCCATGGTGACAAATAGATCTAGTTAATGGTATTATTGAAACCTTGGATTTCTAGTCGATGTTGTGATAGTGAAAAATTCTTCTTTCCTCTATGGAAACGTGCTTCCTCCAGCCCTCCCTCAGACATATCAGGTGAGACTACACCTTCTACGCAAGTATCACTGGATAGGGTAAAGCCTGTCTGGGCCGATATTTAGGGATCTTGTGTCGATGGGTGTCGACAGATATGTGGAGTGAACCCCTCTCGAAAGGATAGTGTCAACAAATGGTTCTATTACAATGGTTTCATTATTGGGACCATAGTGTGAAATAGAAGAGGACATGTGGCATACGACAGAGCCAAAAATCCAGGACTGGTTGATAACAATTCTTGAGAGTTTGCAAAAGGATAAAATCAAAACCCTAGATTGACCACAAAAGATTGGATGGGAAGATATATCTACTCTGATATTCATGAGATATTCTTCACCAAATTTCTGATAGTATTGTATGAATGGTTGGTGTAACTTACCTTCTAGAAGAGGAATTTCCAGGGAGTCGATCCTGATTACTGGACTCTGTAACTAATTCAACAGTTGCGAAGGGTGAACAACAAAGCTTAAAGGGTTGTCGATGTGTGGATATACAACATTTTGGAAGGATATATTACGAAGTTCATTGTTGACACAATTAAATCCTACAATGACACAGAAAGAAAATTATTTAAGGGACTGAAGGGGATATTTCTATTATTGTTACAACTATGGATTAAGATTCTCATCCGTGAAAAAGGAACACTAAAAATTAATTCTGATGAGTAAATCCCTGGTGTACAGAGGTTGTGAGTACTACGAAGGTGAGGGTTTGGATGGAATGATACGGGGTAGATATATGGAAGTTATGATGACACTATCAGGGAGGTTATGGAAGAGTGTGGTTTCCTACGAAGTGGGGTGAGGTTCTGGAAAGAAAATACGAGGAGGGCTGAGGAGAGTCTTGGTGAGGCCAAAACAAAAACTATGAGAAGGTACCACAAGGGACTAAGCAACCCAAATGTACAACGTACCTATGACTCCGCACATTACGCCAAAATTAGGAGGATGAGACATGATTTATTTGCAAGGTTTTCTTGCATGTAAATACATTAGTAATAGCACTTGATAGACAAACACTAGGAGGAGACTCAAAATGGCAGGTGATGACATAAAGATACCTTTTTTCAGGGTAATGGGGCTAAGGATACCAAACAATATTAGTTTTTATGCGAAGTAGTATGAATAGTAAAACAAGTGTAAGATGAAGATATAAAGAAGGAACAATTGGCGACGACCTTTTGGGGCCACATGCTAGAATGGTATATGAAATTTTTGCAAGTACCAATGGGTCATCCCCATAAGACTCTAGAACAGATCAGGACTATAATGATTGAGGAATTTAAGAAGCCAAAATATGAAGCACAGTATATTACTGAGTTGAAATAAATCAAGTAGTACCCTAATGAATTGGTGTGGGATTTTGATCGGTGACTCAAAAATATGATGGATAAGGCCATATTTGGAATGAGCAATGTGAAACATAAGGAATGGTTTATCATAGCTTTGGTACCACACATCCGTATGCCATTGATGCAACACAATATTGCATCTTAGGAAGAATCTCTCAAAATTACGATGAAACTGGAAGCTTCAACAATTGGAGAAATAGGGATTGGCATGAGCCAAATCCAATCACAATTGGTGAATCTCACTATTTTGTTGTAAGATAATAAGAAAGGAAAAGAATTCAGCGAAGAAGTATGGTGCAGTCGATGCTAGACGAAGGGATATCATAATGATCAATGCCTAGAATTCCACGAATATTTAGAGGATGGATCCCTAAATCCATTAATTCAAGGAGGATTTCCATAGTTCCGGATTTGTCAAACTAGAAGACATCATTCCAAAGAATACGCATACCTTAAAACGTTTGTGTCGAAACCAACGAACCTTTTCTATAAATTTTGTCGATCGGTTGGCCATGAAGAAAAGGACTGCAGAGTGTATTATTTGCTCCAAGAAAGGACCATGGATACATATTTTATGAAGGGAGAGGAACAAAGACCAATAGAAAGACTGCAACCACAACCGCAGTATACTCAGCCACAATATAACCAGCCGCAACCATAGTATACTCAACTACATTATAATCAATCACAACCATAGTATACTCAATTTCAACCTAATCAACAACATCAACAGTTAAACCAACCATGATATAATCAACAACCATACCAAGAGCAAGGAGTATTCCACAGAGTTCGTAATGGAGGATTTGGTCGCAGAGGAGCTATGGGACAAGGTCGCGGACCCGTAATGTGCTATAATTACAGAGTACTGGGACATTATCAAAGTGACTATATGAATCTACAGTCTCAATGTACTTATTGCAGTGCCATAGACCATGCCATCGAGGAATTCCCATAGTTGATTGTGAAGTGGCAAGCAAAGAATGCGCTGAAACCAAAACTGAACCAAAATGCAACTCAGAACCAAAATCCATGACCGAATGTAGGGAGTATATTAGCTGAACAAAGAACTCAATCAACGAATGTTGGAGTAGTAACCCAAGGAGGAGCTACAATAGGAGCTGATGGACCACTAGTAAATATCTAGCTGGTGGCTTGAAATAAGGTGCAATTTGATGTAAACACTAAGCAAGAAACCTTATTCGAGGTGAGAGACATGATGAACAAGGAAACTGGTGAGTTATTGGTCTATGAGATGCCACCATTATTTTATTCGACAAATTTTTGAATCATCAAGAAAGGTTAGTACTTTGAAAAGTTTTCTAGAGAGTTGTTTAGCGTTAACAAAAGATCCAAATGCATTAGCAGATATAGAAATATTTTTGTGTCACAGGAGGAAGGACGATAGGACCACCCAGTGATTTCATTGCACAAGAAGAAAATCATAAGGGAAATGAGGATGAATGTCTAGATCAGTGACTAGGATGTAGATTCAGTCATATTGGATCTAGGATCATATGTAAATATCCTAACAAATAAAACATGGGAAATGATGGGAAAACTATATTTGGTTTGGTCTCCCGTACAACTGCGACTAGCAAATCAGCCCAAGATGTCTCCAATGGGTAGAGTACCTCGTCTACCTATAGAAGTAGAAAGACTAAATACATATGAAAATTTTGATTTTATTGAGATATTCAATGAGATCATCTCATACCCTATGCTATTGGGATTTGGTTGGGAAAATTAAAACTTAGTGGTTATCAATTTCAAGAAAAGGGTAATGATATTTGAGAATCACGACATACAGATCATTACCCCATTGGATCCCCAGGAAGTACAAATATATGTTGAACTGATAAAACATGAAGTCATGGGAGGATGGGAGAATGCCTAAAATATTTATGAAGACTACAGTAATCCCATTGCAGACAGAGAGCTGGCTTGGAAAAGTACTAGCTCCGCATCATTAGAATTTGACGATGCATTAGAGAATTGGAAAAATCAATTACATGAAGTATTGATTAGGAAATGTGGATGAGTCACTCAGTAGATGCAGTGGGTAGTGACAAAAGTCATCGATTTGTTGGCGTATGAAGGGATACCTAACTTGGAAATTTTTATTAGTGAATTTGAAGAGAGAGTTTCAGAACCTTAGAGCATGTTAGCATTGGAAGAATCGTTGAAGGCCACTCTAGCAATATGGCGGGATATGCACAAGTCCTCGATGATAGACTAGAAAGTATGTTAGTGACTGATGGAATTTTAATTCGGAGAAGAAGGATCATACTAAGGGAATAAATGTGATGGAAGGAATGATCCCAATAATAATCTGGTTGTATTCCAAACCGCATGGGTGCTGAGGTTGAAGGAAGAGTGGGTCCATGTGTTTGTCCATACGTTGGAAGAAATACCACGGAGGTGGTATGTTCTGTAGAATTGTGAAGGGAAAATACAACATGGGAAGAACTAGATTTTAGCTTCCGTCATACTTTTAGTTTTGTGAACGACGATCTGTTCATCCATGATGCACTACAGGAAGTTCACGAAAAACTTTTGGAGATAGTTGTAGTTGAGTTACCAACAGAACCACAATGGAAAATGACACCGTGGATGATGACTACATGTTACAGTGTGCCAGGAGAACTTGAGGATGAAGACAATTCGAGAGATATTGACATTCAAGAATCTAATGGAAGTCGTGATATTGTAACACCATAAGTGCCAGATAATGAATTCAAACAACCTCTTAAACTAAAAAAGGTCAATATTGGGACAACAGAGGACCCGCAATTTCTAGAATTGGAGATTACTAGGACGATTTGATGATGGGGAAGGTCACTGATTCTCTACATGAGTTTCAAAACTTATTTTTGACCAAGTCTTCTGATATGAATGAGTTTTCATAAGTTTCTTGCAGTATATATGTATTATTGGACCGTCTATGGCCTGGTAAAATACCACACTACGAATCTTTAACTGATGCTAGAAAGGTGCCAACAACATCAGATTTCATTAAATTTGAAGAAGTGTGTATTTTGCGCTCCATTTGGGATTCTATTGGGACACGTTGTATGCAAAGATGACATGTTGGTTGATCCTGCAAGATTGTGGTAATTGTCGACTTACCGACACCTACGACTGCAAAATAACTAAGGGCAACATTGGGCCACACAAGGTACTACCGAAAGTTCATAAGGGGATACACAATGATCAGTGTGCTAATGGAGAAGCTATTGAGGAAAGATGCAAAGTTTTAGTGGAATGACGAGTGCCAAATAAGCCTTGATACTCTAAAGAATAAAATGTTCACAACACCAATATTAATTTTTTCATATTTTACAAAGGAGTTCCACATTCATGTTGATGCTTTGTCAGTCACATTAGGAGTAATCTTGGCTCAACCGGGGGAAAGAGAAATCAAACACTCGATTGAGTTTGCAATTTGGAAGCTTTCTACGATAGATAGAAACTACACAATGATGGAAAGAGAAGGATTGGCGATGGTGTGTGCCTTACAAAACTTCTGTCGCTACCTATCAGGAGGACTTTTCAAAATGTTGATAGATCACTCAACGTTGAAGTACCTAGTAAAAAATCCTATGTTGGGGTGGGGGGGGTTATTTGTTGATGGTTTCTATTATTACAATAGTTTTATTTTGAGATCATCATCAAAATAGGGCAATTGAATGTAGGAACCGATCATTTATCAATAATAGAATAAAGAAAAGAACCAAGTAGCATCGAGGATGGATTTCTTGATGCGCATTTGTTTAAAGTTGGAATGGTGGATGAATATTACAAACAAATCATTCAATTTTTGGTAACATGCAAAGCCCCGGAGGAGTTCACCACAAGTCAAAAGAACCAACTAGTTTTCAAATCCATTGACTTCTAACTAATTGCAGGACAACTATACAAGATGGGGCCCGATGAAATTCTACATCGATATGTTCTTATGCATGAGAAAGAACGAGTATTGGTGGAGACGCATGGCGGGGTTGTAGGAGGACATTATGGAGGTCACGCAACATCTAGAAAGATACTAAGAGCTGGATTATGGTAGCTGACAATGCATGATGATGGCACAGACTACGCTAAAATTTGTGATGTATGTCAAAGAACAAGAAAACCACCATGAAGAGATGAGATGTCCTTATCAACTCATATAACGCTACAACCATTTGATAAATGGGGCGTGGATTTTGTAGGACCTATGAAGCCTCCAGGGAAAAGAGAGGGTGCACGTTAGAGCATTAATCCGGTAGACTACTTGACAATATGGGATGAGGAAGCACCAGTGAAGGATTGTACAGCTACAACAACAACAACAAGGTTCTTGTTTGACAACATGGTCACTAGATTTGGATGTCCCAAGATATTGATAAGTGACTAAGGGGCTCACTTTTTCAATTAGAATATTAGAGCGATGACTGAGGAATTTCAAATCTAGCACAAGAAAAGTAACCCATATAACACACAAGTGAATGTACTAGTTGAGGATTTCAACAAGATATTAGAAAACGCGTCGACGAAGGTATGCAACACAAATCATGACGATTGCGATCTGAAAATCCCCGTGATATTATGGGCCTGCATGATGACATGTAAAATATTGATGATAGAAATGCCATTCAAGTTAGTTTATGAGCAAGAACTAGTGATTCCCATGGAATACATCATTCCTAGTTTATGGATAGAATCAACAATATGAATGAACAATGAAGGATTGGTTAAGGAAAGATTAGCATAACTGTTGCAGCTCAAAGAGGATTGTCTTATCACATGTTTTCACCAGCAAGTAGAGAAGAATCAACATAAATCATGGCACGATCGCCATGTAAAGGAAAATCACTTACAGCGTTGAGATATGGTTCTCCTCTACAACAACAAGTTTGTGAAGCACCCAGGTAAGTGTTAGCTGGAAATACACACCTCCTGCGGATAAGAGTTCGTTCTCTAGTCTGAATGGTTCAGATCTAGAAAAAAACACAAACACGGAATGCTAGAATCTCCCTAGACCTGGTTAATCACTTGAATGGAATGCCATGTTGCTTCTCTCAAAGGTTTTCCTCACTATCCTCACAGAATAACTTGTAAAAGATGGAAGACAACAAAGAAAACATGATAGCATACAATATAATCAACTAGATCTATGCTTGTGACCAAGGAATCAAGCAATATGAACACGTGAAATAGTAAATATGGGAAAGAAAAGACATTATTTATTAATAAATGATTGGAGAGACTACAGCCTGCATGCCTTGGTGTTGAGAGTTCCATCCAATGGCTCCTTGCCTCTAACTTCACCTTGCCTCCAAAGACTCAAGAATGGTTTTGACAAAGTTTGGGTATGAAACACAATTCTTCCTCCTCTATCCCATGGGGGTGTTGGCCTGATTTTCTGACCTAGGCCAACAAGGATATTATGCCCACACAATCAGCTTAAAGCAGCATCCGGTGTGTTTGGAGTAGCAAAATCTCGCAGGTTATGGTCCTGCTACCAGCTGATTTTTCTCTTAAGGAGAAACTAAAATTCAGCAAAATCTATCCTAATGCTATTTTTCTGTCTAACTAAACCCTAAAGAATAATTTAAACTACCTATGTTATTCTATACTTGCTTTATTAAGGAAATTCTTTGATTGTTTGAAATTTTATATTTAATTTTTTCGAATATAAAAGGACTAGTTAAACTATCTTAAAATTGCACTAATGCTATTTAATAGTTGTTAACTAAAAAAAACTAATCTGGGCTATCTTAACTATCCTATCTATCCTATCTATCCTATCTCAGCCGAGAGCGTTTTAAATACTATATTAATTATTAATTAATATAAGATGAACAGAAAGATAAAGTGTACGATCTAAATAGAAATATTTAAGTCATACATAATAAATCATTCTGTTATAAAATAACTTAACAGAGAGACTGAAAATAAACAATTATTTCAATAAATTAATTAATAACTAATAATCAACATAGCTATTTGAATAAAAGATGATGTCTAGTATGAAATCACTGTAAAAATACACATGATATCTAATAGACAGAAATGTATATCCTTATAGCTTAAATTTATAGTAAAAATACTAATAAATTCAGTCACAATGATATATTAATTCAAATATAATATTGAGCTGACAAAGTGAGAATTGCAATTAAACACAAGTATAACAAAGCATACTGTATTAATATTAAAATAGAAGATAATATACTGAAATATATAGTATATCCAAAACAATACCAGTCATGATATCAACCTGGAGATTTCCAGTTGCATCCCATATCCAAAGATTCAACTTCAGTAATGAAATAAAACCAGCAACAAAATATATCTCAAGTATGTCTCTCTTCCGTCACTCCATCCCCTATTTCTCAAAAATTCCTAACTTATATAATACTATCAGTTTTCTGATTCAGTTTTCCCATCAATGCTACATACAATATTATAGGGTTCCTATAACTATCAAAGAGAATCGAATCTCTTTTACAAAACACTTGTCTAGTATAACAATGAAAAACAACTAGCCTGGATATTTGCTGGTTTAAAGGTACTTGGCAAATTCATGGCCGTAGTTGAAATTCCAGTTTTCAATGAACAGCCATGTCTTCCAACCAACACATTAACAACATCCTGAAACTGTGGAGAAGAGCGATGACATATCCACCTGTTTTTAAACAAACAAAGCATCTCATTAAAATCAGTTAAAACAGATGTAACAAAATAAACTAAAATTTAAATGTGTGCTTGTAAAATCTGCGATTTTACAGGCATGCATAACAAAAATTTTGTTACATGTTTGACAGCGAAACAACCCATGTACTTTGAAGAATGATAATAACCATCAAGTTCTATTTTGAAGATCGACTACTCTTCTGGCTTCGGCTAATTTGGCTTTAAGCTTGATAATCATTAATTTTTGTTTTTCTATTTGTTCAAGCAGATGCTGATTCGTACCTATTATTGACTTTTTTGCCCTTTTATATTGGTTCTTTTTTATATTCATTTCTTTCCACCTGCTAATCCAATTCAACAACTCCTCTCTAAATGTCCTATTTTCTTCCTCTATCAGTGCTGCATTAGATTGACAGTGTTTAAGTTCATCTTTCAATTCTATAATCTTGGTCTGGTATGCCTTGTCCATAACTTGATGAAGAGTTTCTTCTTCATTTTTGTGACCTGAATTGGATGCCTGAGGACGATTAGGGTTGTCAATGTTTTGACCAGATGACTGAGGACTGATAAAAGATGGCTCAGGGTCGGAAATACAGGTGTCCATACATGATAGAGCAACCTCGGCCTTACCCAATTTTGCACTATTATCCTTTATAAGAGTGGGATCATTTATATGAATAGTGTCAGGGACCGACGATGGAACGTCGTCCTCAATATGGACGATGGCAGGCTGAGTATCTTGTCGATTAGACATAGGAACCGAAATCGTAGGGACATTGTTCATACTTCTAGTAACCCTCCTTGAAAACACAAGATTGTTTGACTCAAACCCTCCTTTATCGCAGCATACCTGTGCTAGATGATCTAGTTTATACATAGACTCTTTTCCATGTTTACAAGGATTATCTGGCTAGGAGAGATTTTTACAATCAACAAAGTTAATATTTTTTTCTTTCGGTTAACCTGTCCTCTGTTTTTGCAGGAGTACTATGATATTTATCAGATGGGGGTTGGTTCAAGACTGCTTCAGAGCAACAGGGAACTATGTTATCAACATCGTCCTTACTGATACCAGCATTTATGGGTAGATTGGCTTCCTCAAGCCCTGTACCCTCTGATTCAGTTTCAGGAACATTATTAACCTCAGGCTTAGCAGTGGCCTTCTGTTTCCTACAGGGATTTGGGGAGGGGTTCGGCCAATATTGAGTCGGCCCCAAATGACATTCAGTTAAAAATTCATCCCATGATTTACCCTTCAAGGACAGTTGATGCTGTAGTATGATTTTGACTAAACCATGGTGAAATAAACTTCTATCAGGGTTATCAAAACTTTGAACCGCATGCGACATATTTTTCAAACTTTGCCACAGATAAAATGGTAGATTAATCCTACATCCCTTTAATGCTAATAGGAGTCTTAAGTGGTAATGGTGTAGGTGAGAAAAACGTCCATCGCAGGACACATACCTAACCAACATTTCGTAGAAGGCTCGCCATTCAGGCTTCAAGAACTTGAAAGAGACCCCTATCTTCAGTTTTGTATTATCTGGTAGTGGCAGTAGCAAGGATAAACACTTCTTTTTATTAACCTTACTACCTTTGAACCAGTGCTCTCCAACTTGTGGGAGCTTTGTTTCCTCTGTGATTTTGTCTTTGTTAACGATGAACTTAAAACCCCCGATCTGCACAACGTCTTCTTTGAAATTCAAGGAAAACAGTTTGGTCACCTCTGCATTATGGCCGTCAAAACATTTAAAGAACTGCCCCCACCCAACTTTTTCAAATAACAAGGCAACCTTCTCATCTGCTTCTACGAGCTCTGAACCTGAGATTTTGAAACGATTCAACGAAGCCATAACTTCCTCAGTACTATCCTGGTTTTGAAATGGAATGAATGGCGATGTGAAGAGGGAGGGGATAGGTATCCAAGTGCATGACATGATGCGAAATATCAAAATTTCACATGCTTCAGATCTAACAGATATGGGGGCTCTAAATTTGGCCATTTAGCTGAACTTAGCGATGATGAATGCTATAGCCAACATTTTGTTATGATACATGCATGTTTAGCCATGACTAACAGTAAAATTTAACCAATTCGACATATCAGGGATCGTGTGATTGATGGATCGTAAATCAAGGCATTGATTATACACAGTGGTCATGATGAGTTTGTACATCCTTACAAAATGGAATGGCTATCAACATTAAATCCTGATGATACTAATCATCAATATATTCGCAGCTGTCAGTTAATTATGAGGTGCAAGCCACATCTCCATGCTAACTCAGCGATCCAAGTAACATGTGTTATTAATTTGACACATGGTTCTCATAAACTCTGTCAATTAATGGTCTTCTCCAGTTTGAGCATGAAAGGTGGTAGCGTTCAAGGCGATATAGTATCGAAATCATATACCCTAATGTTTTGCATGACAATTAACTAATGACTTAATTTAATACTTATGTCATGTATATACATAAAACTTCATAGATCTAGTTTTAAAACTTTCCAAAATCCCATCGATTAAGATCTTTCATCAAATTTTATAGGATACTAAGTTATAAAACTATAATATATGAAAATTCCCATACGACACCCATTTATTTACTAACTATATATATACAAATTTTTACAAAGTCATGGTAAGATATTACATATGAAATGTGAACATTAGGTTTAATAAGAATGTTAATGAGTCACCTTTAGTTCTAGGATTTTAGAAGTCATAATACCTCATCCATATCCAACTTCAAATAAACTCAAAAAGTGTTTCATTGATTCCCATTTAGCATACTATCCCTTTAAGTTTCTTAAATCATATATAATCAGATAAATTTAACTTTAATGATAAAATTGATTATATAAAAATTTATGAAACTGACAGCTGCTAATTACCAAAATGTTTTCATCAACTCTTAATATGTCATCTTACTCTTCTCCAATTGAGAGTACCTTCAAAATCAAAGATTTTGAAGGCACTCTTTTATAATTTAGATAGGTAAATTACAAAAGAGAGCTAATTTCCCTTCATCCTAATGAGAAATGAAGGGGTTGTGGCTGACTGCCAACAAATGGCGACAACCTGGGCGAACTATTTATCTCTGCTCATACAACTTACAATGATATAATCGAAATCTTAAAACTTATTTAAAAATAATCAAAAAATATTTTTCTAAATAAAAACCATTATTTTATTCATATTCGTAAGTAAAACTCAGAAATATTCCATCTTTTGAAACAGAAATTTGATTAGGGATAAACTTAAAAATATCTTGATCGAAACAAAGTACTTCATAGTAATAATAACCTGCACCATCAGCATAGAGCATAGAAATCTACTTTTTTTAAAACTTTCCAAAATCTGTTCCATAAACATAATAATTTTATTTTCTTGCTTTTCTTTTATTTAAACAATAATTCTCACCGAAGACTACTATCTGGGTATCGTATCCCAATGTGATAGTATCATTCATGAGAGCTGTCTGAAATAAGCAAGTCGGCTCATGATGAGACCTCTTGTATTTTAATTTTTAAATCAAAAGCCATCACCCTGGTGATCAGAAATTAAGTTATCCCAGACAACACTGATGATCATGATTAGGCCAGCTCATGATGAGACCTCCTATTTTTTAGTCAAAATTTATGTTTTATTTATTTATTTATTTATTTATTTATTTATTTTAACAAAAAATGAGAGATCATTACCCAGCATGGTAACCAAATGGTAATGTCAATCATTAATATCACCGGAAAATGAATCAGTTGGCTCGTGATGAGACCCCTTATCTTTTGGTTTTTAAACCAAAAGCCATTACTAGTTTCCTAATAATGTCATACTAGTGATATTTGTGATTCTGATCGGACTGGCTTATTACTAAGACCTTCTGTCTCTCATTTTAGCATTTTATTGACTGGAACAAATCCTAAATAGTTTTCAGATGGCAAATACTTTTGAAGACTGATGATAGAGGTCTGTAAGAGTTTTTCAAAAGTACAAGCTTCAATGAAGACATTTAATAAGCTATCCCCACTTTTACAAGAAAATAAAAAGGTGAGGAATAATCTGAGCAACACTTACAAATAAAAACAATGATAGGTCTTTTATAGATTTAAGAAACCTTAATCATCCTGAACAAATTTTTAAAATATTTCAGTCAAATATCATAATTTTTCAGGCTCATGAGAAAACTGACTTTTGAACTTGAAGATTTATTTATTTACATTTATTTCTTCAGCTGCTAACTAAAGATTACTGACTGATTATATACAGAAATTTGACAATCTGAAATATTTGACTCAACAGAACTAAAATTAAAAAATAACAGAATGATGTTTGAAAGTTATAAAAGTTTTATGAATTTCTCATCATCCTTAATTCTATGGACTATAATTCAGTTTATATATAACAATATAAATTTATTTACAAACAACAAACATGGTTTATGTATAAAAATATAACTTTATTTACAAACAGCAAACAAATTATATACATTTTAAGACAGAAAATATTAACAGAAATATTTTTTTAGAATCAGTCCATTCACTGGGAATGTTTCGGACTGACCTTCAAGTGTTTGCAATCGAAAGGTACTTGGACCTATTTTCTCATAAATAACAAAGGGACCTAACCACAGTTTCTGAAACTTAGTATGATCTCCGTTTTCCTCGTTAACTTTATCCCATTTTAAAACTAAGTCTCCCACCTGAAATTCTCGATTGGAACTAAAGGATTGGTCAAACCAAGATTTTGCAATCTGTTGATGTTTTGTAAAGTGTTGTTTTGACTTTTCTCTTTCTTCCTCAAGCTTTAGCAAAGTATTAATTCTCTTTTCCATTGTTGGGCACTCTTCATCTTGAACAGACTGAGCTAACTGTAATGAAGGTAAGAACAAATTTGGTGGTAAAATACCTTCAGTTCCATATACTAAGAAGAATGGTGAGCTACCTATCGCAGCCTTAGGAGTTACTATGTCTACCCAAAGGGCATTGACCAATTATGTATGCCAATTATGATGGTGAACTGAAATAGTTCTTTTGAGAATTTTCAATAATTTTTTGTTTGTTGATTCAGCTAGACCATTCCCATGGGGATGATAGTTAGCTGAATACCTGATTCTTATTCCCTTATATAAAGCAAACTGAGTTAACTCAATTGATGAAAAGTATGAAGCATTATCAAAGATGAGGGAATCTGGAATACCAAATCTTGTTATGATAAAGAATTCCAAAAATAATATAACCTGATTGGTATTTACAATCCTTAACGGTGCAGCCTCCGCCCAACGAGTGAAATAATCGGTTGCAGTTATTATATATTTGTGTTGCATAGATGAGGGAGGATTTATCAGCCCTACTATATCAACACCCCATTGCTGAAAGGGTCTTTCAGCCGCAACAGGTTGTAAAGGAAACGTAGTTTTTTTAACCCTTCCTGCAGCAAGTTGACATCCTTGGCATTTTCTGACAAAAGTATAGGAATCTCGAAACAAGGTGGGCCAATAATAACCAGCCCTGAGAATTTTCTGTACTGTAGTCTCTCCACCAAAATGACCTCCTGCTGGTCCAGAATGTAACTCTTTCAGAATTACTTTTGTTTCATCTTTATCTAGACATAGAAGGTATACCCCATCTCAATTTCTCCGAAAGAGGATATTATCAATTAATAAATAAGGACCAGATTTCAATCTAAGTGCTCTTTTCTTCTTTGGTTCTAGGTAATCAGGGGCAGTTCCTATTTCCAAAAGTATTCTTATGTCTGTATACCAGGAATCTTGAGGTGGAGGATAAAAATAAATTTCCCTGGTAAGTAAAACCTCATCAATGACAGTTTCAGCTTTATCATTAGGTAAATGAGCAGCTTCAACAGCTAATTTACATAATCCTTGTCCTTTAACTATCGTCGAGGGTTTAATTTCTAAGTCATACTCTTGAAGTGCTGTCATCCAAGGTGCCCTTTTCTCACCTAAGTCCTTTTGTACTAACAAGTTTCTGACTGAGGAATAAGGGACAATTACTTTCGTTTTAGATTTCAGTAAATATGGACGAAAATGTTTAACAAATTTAAAAATAGCAAAGGCTTGTTTATCAACTTCATGGTAATTAAGTTCAGCACCTTTCAAATTTGAACTCATCAAAGAGATCTGGGCTTAAGAGGCTAGGAGCTTCTGAAATGGATTCTAAAATTTTCTAAAATGATTCTTTTTCAGTTTGTCCCCAATTAAAAACAACATCTTTCTTAATTATTTTCTGCAAAGGACGTATGATCTCGAAAAAACTGGGAATGAATCTTCTAACAAAATTTATTTTACCGAGAAATGATTGCATTGCTTTCTTGCTAGAAGGATAATTTATCTTTGAAATGGCTTGGTTTCTTTCAGGATCAATCATGATTCCATGTTTTGAAACCACACAACCTAATAAGATACCTTCTGGAACAGCAAACATTGTCTTTTTGGGATTTAAGGATATTCCAAATTTTCTGCATCGTTCAAATACTTTTGTAAGATGATTAAGATGATCAAGTCGATGTTTATAATATACAGTAACGTCGTCCAAGTAGACAACGACTAAATGGTTAATTAATCCTCTAAAGGCAATATCCATTTCCCGTTGAAAGGTTGCTCCCGCATTGATTAACCCAAACGACATCTTGCGGTAGGAATATGTTCCCCATGGAGTTCTAAAAGCAGTTTTCAATTGATCATCTGGGGAAACCAATATTTGGTTGTATCCTGAGAAACCATCAAGGAGAGACAGTATCTCAGACCCAAACACCTTTTGAATAATTTGTTCCATGGGAGGAACTGTGTAATTATCATTTTCAGAAGACTTATTCAGATTTCTAAAATCTACACATAATCTAATATCCCCGTTTTTCTTCCTAACTGGAACTAAGTTTGCTACCCATTGAGTATGCCTGATGGGGAAAATAATCTTGGAAGCTAATAATTTATTTAGTTCCTTTTTAATTGTTGGTTCTAATGACGGGTGATATTTCCTTAACTTTTGTTCGAAAGGTTTTGAATCCTGTTTAATTGGAATTATATGTTGCATGACTTGTGTGTTGGAGGTTTTCAGGTCATCATATGTCCAAGAAAAGACATCTTTAAATTCCTTAAACAATTTTATAAATGCTGTTTTTTCTACAGGGTTGCAATCTATTCCAAGATTTATAGTTTGGGGATTTAGTTCTATTCCTAAATTTATGGTTTCATATCTCATTCGAGAGCTGTTAGTTTTACAATTAGGAACAGACCTAAACTTATCCTGCAGATCAAAGAACTTTTGTAATCTTTGTACTGAATTAGGGACTGGTTTTACCTGTTCAAAAGCTTTTTCAACTGAACAAAACTCATTTATTACCGAAAAATCCCGCAGATTTTTCGTCATGAGTGACTTCGTCTATTGCTGAATCTTTAAAGGTATCCTCGTTCATTAGAAAATTCAGTACCTGCACATCATTGTCAAATACACGCCAGTTAAAGATATTATCAGGTATGGAAGGCCTAAAAATCAATTCAACAGAAAAGAAATCTGGTGTAAGATTTTTTTACGGAATTAACTTTGATGCTACGTTTGCCAACAAATTTGCTTCTTGATTTTGACTTCTAGGAACATAATTTATGTTAAATGCATCAAAATGTGATATACGGTTCCATATCTCTCTTTGATAACTCTGTAAATGTTTAGATAAACAGTGAATGGAGTTACGAACCTGTTTGACAATGATCTCGGAATCGCCGTATACAATTAACTCTTTGATGCCCAAATCAATTGATTTTTTCAAACCTTGTATTAAAGCTTCATATTCCACCATATTGTTTGTACAATTAAATTCCATCCTACAAGCTATACATGTTTTATTTCCCTGAGGGTCCACAAGTAGGCAACTAGCTCCTGCTCCTTCTTTAGATTTCGCACCATCAAAATATAAAGTCCAGATAGAACTATGCAAAACCACTTTACTTTCTATGATATTCATAATATTCAGCAGATTATCTACATCATTAATAGTTTCCTTGAATGAAGAGTTAGGAGAAACATATGTCACATTACTAATTTCAGATTGCTTTTTGTTTTCAGAAAGGGCAGAATTTTCAACTTTAAAATTACCAAATCCTAATTCATACATGTAATTCCCCATAATACAATCTGAAAATAAAACAGGTTCGCTGGGATCATGCAGTTCTGTGACAGTATGTTTCATATATCTTTCTCTATTTATCTTTACCTGATTTTACTTTCCGTTCTTAGGTAACCATAATGTTGACCAATCCGTGGCGAAGAATCCATTTAGTTGTTGAGACCAATCCCTACTTAAAAATAGTCCATATGCATCTGAAATATCTGCAACAACAATATCTATAATTTGATAAACCGAAGGGTTACAAGCAATCCTGACTAAGACATCTTTCATTTCCCCTACAACCTTTACATTTGTCCTGTCCAATTGAGTTATTTGAGAATTAGATGGAACATATTTCCCATTCAATTTTTTGCTTACTGATAAAGGCATCACATTGGAGGATGCTCCGGAGTCTACCATGCAATTATGAACATTCCTATTGAAAATTTCAAAGGTAAGTAAGAATGGAGGTGTGGTTAATTTAGAATTCTTACCTATAAGCGAAGCTTTGTCAGCCGTTGCTTTTCCTTTTACAGTTGCTGTAGAATCATTATTAGAACTATTTGCAGCAACATTTTGTTTTGCATTAGGAATAATAGAACTCATGGCTGGATTTATAACATGACTATTAGGCATAGGGTAGATTTGAAGAAGATCGTACATACTGATGTTTGCACGAGTCTTCTTTAAATCTTCAATTATATCATATTGTAAATCTAATTTTGGAGCATTTTGAATAGTTTGGGTACCTTTGGTTGATTGGATTTGTTTGCCAGATTGAGTCTGTTTGTTAGGTTGTGAATTATTGTTGTCATTATTTGTAGTAGAACTTGATGAAGCTCCGTGGGTATTTGCAAATGTTCTACTACGAGTATTGTAGGCATGTTGTCCTGTAGGCGGACTTTTACTCTCATGTTCTTTCACAAGACTGTCCCAGAAATGACTGTTAACTTGTTGAGGTTCCTCTGATTCTTCATCATTTTCTGATTCCTCTTCTTCTTCATTTTCAGTTATTTCTTGACTAGAAGGAGTTTTAGACAAAGATAAAACAACTCGAATTGTATTAAAAATCTCTTCATTTGTTGCTATATCAGGTGGTGTATTTTTATTATTTGTATTTGGGTTTTGTCTAAACTGGTTTCTGAAATATCCCCTAGAAGGAGAAGCTTCATAATTGGTTTTCTTTAACCCTACAACTTCATTGGTTAATGTTTGAATAGCGTTTTGCAGCTGTTCTATATCAAATGCTTTGTCTTTATCTGAATTGAGTTTTTCGGTCTTCCTACGAGGAAAAGAATCAGATTTCCCACTTCTATCTGGTTCATAGGACATAGAATCCTTCTCGACTTTAATGGCTTCCTCAAACATTTCTACTAATGTTGTTTTTCCAGCTCTCTTAACGAACATCCCAGAATATTTTGGTAAAGCTGATGTATAATTTTCAATAATTATATCCTCGGGAGGTTGAGAAGCAATTGGAATTTTGTTTTTTAATGTCAGAAACCTTTGATTGAAATCTTTGATTCTTTCTTTAGGCTCCATTTTAATCCTAGATAACTCTAGGGCTAAAAGAGTGGGTTTTTTTATCTTCCCCGAATTTATCTAGAAAGGCTTTATTAAATTCCCCCTGGTTTTTTATTGATCCTTGTACTAACAAAAAATACCAGGTAGAAGCTCTTCCTTCGAAAGTTAGAGGAAACAATCGACAAACTACATCTTCATGCTGAACGTTCAAGGTTTGAACAACCAACATGAATTTGTCAACATGCACCTCTGCAGGTTCTTTGTCATTTGGGTTAAACTTAGGGAGGAGTTTATCTGAGTGTTTAGGAAAAGGATTTTGTATACCAGGGACTGCTACAGCAGCTGTTCTTAGCCAAGGGAGTTGTGGGTTTGGTGGATTAGGTGGAGTATTGCCTCCTCCTCCTACAAGTACATTTCCTACCATTGGACTTCTTTCAGAACTTGAAGAACTTCCTGAGTCGGATGGTCTTGGACTATCAGGTGGTTATTCAGGAGGAGAAGGTGGCTGATCAAACCTGCTTCCTGCAATTAGTCTTCTAGCAGTATTTGTTTGAGTAGTCTGCCTTTGATGTCTTTCAACCTGATGACGGGGAGTACTATCAGCTACTTCCAAATCTTGCGTAACTATGGTCAATTATGGATTATGTCACTGCTGTCTAGGTAGACCATAATCTATTGGAAATATACCAAGCTAATTAGTGTATGCTCGTGTAAGAATATGTCTTGATTCTTCTAAAGTTTGAGAGCTTTGTGCAGGAGTAAAGGGAGAGGTGACAGGATCATGCTCGAGAATGTTCCTAACAGTTTCTAAAAATGGTGATCTACTGACTTTTGGAAGTTGTTGGCTGGTTGGAAAGGTTTCATTAGTTTCACTTGCCATTACTCATTATCAGGCCCTCCTTCTAGCGCCATTTGTTGGCCTGATTTTCTGACCTAGGCCAACAAGGAGATTATGCCCACACAATCAGCTTAAAGCAGCGTCCGGTGTGTTTGGAGTAGCAAAATCTCGCAGGTTATGGTCCTACTACCAGTTGATTTTTCTCTTAAGGAGAAACTAAAATTCAACAAAATCTAAGGCTAATGCTATTTTTCTGTCTAACTAAACCCTAAAGAATAATTTAAACTACCTATGTTATTATATACTTGCTTTCTTAAGGAAAGTCATTGATTGTTTGAAATTTTATATTTAATTTTTTCGAATATAAAAGGACTGGTTAAACTATATTAAAATTGCACTAATGCTATTTAACAGCTGTTAACTAAAAAAACTAATCTGGGCTATCTTAACTATCCTATCTATCCTATCTATCCTATCTCAGCTGAGAGCATTTTAAATACTATATTAATTATTAATTAATATAAGATGAAAAGAAAGATAAAGTGTATGATCTAAATAGAAATATTTAAGTCATACATAATAAATCATTCTATTATAAAATAACTTAACAGAGAGACTGAAAATAAACAATTGTTTCAATTTTCTGAAATTAATTAATAACTAATAATCAACATAGCTATTTGAATAAAATATGATGTCTAGTATGAAATCACTGTAAAAATACACATGATATCTAATAGATAGAAATGTATATCCTTATAGCTTAAATTTATAGTAAAAATACTAATAAATTTATTCACAATGATATATTAATTCAAATATAATATTGAGCTGACAAAGTGAGAATTGCAATTAAACACAAGTATAACAAAGCATACTGTATTAATATTAAAATAGAAGATAATATACTGAAATATAGAGTATATCCAAAACAATACCAGTCATGATATGAACCTGGATATTTCCAGTTGCATCCCATATCCAAGGATTCAACTTCAGTAATGAAATAAAACCAGCAACAAAATATATCTCGAGTATGTCTCTCTTCCGTCACTCCATCCCCTATTTCTCAAAAATTCCTAACTTATATAATACTATCAGTTTTCTGATTCAGTTTTCCCATCAATGCTAGATACAATATTATAGGGTTCCTATAACTATCAAAGAGAATTGAATCTCTTTTACAAAACACCTGTCACTATAACAATGAAAAACGACCAGCCTGAATATTTGTTGGTTTAAAGGTACTTGGCAAATTCATGGCCGTAGTTGAAATTATAGTTTTCAATGAACAGCCACGTCTTCCAACCAACACATTAACAACGTCCTGAAACTGTGGAGAAGAGCGATGACATATCCACCTGTGTTTAAACAAATAAATCATCTCATTAAAATCAGTTAAAATAGATGTAACAAAATAAACTAAAATTTTAATGTGTGCCTGTAAAATCTGCGATTTTACAGGCATGCATAACAAAACTTTTGTTACATGTTTGACAGCGAAACAACCCATGTACTTTGAAGAATGAGAATAACCATCAAGTTCTATTTTGAAGATCGACTACTCTTCTGGCTTCGGCTAATTTGGCTTTAAGCTTGATAATCATTAATTTTTGTTTTTCTATTTGTTCAAGCAAATGCTGATTCGTACATATTATTGACTTTTTTGCCCTTTTATATTGGTTCTTTTTTATATTCATTTCTTTCCACCTGCTAATCCAATTCAACAACTCCTCTCTAAATGTCCTATTTTCTTTCTCTATCAGTGTTGCATTAGATTGACAGTGTTTAAGTTCATATTTCAATTCTGTAATCTTGGTCTGGTATGCCTTGTCTAGAACTTGATGAAGAGTTTCTTCTTCATTTTTGTGACCTGAATTGGCTTCCTGAGGAGGATTAGGGTTATCAATGTTTTTACCAGATGACTGAGGACTGATAAAATATGGCTCAGGGTCTGAAATACAGGTGTCCATACATGATGGAGCAACCTCAGCCTTACCCAATTTTGCACTATCATCCTTTATAACAGTGGGATCATTTATATGAATAGTGTCAGGGACCGACGATGGAACATCGTCCTCAATATGGACGACGACAGGCTGAGTATCTTGTCGATTAGCCATAGGAACCGAAATCGTAGGGACATTGTTCATGCTTCTAGTAACCCTCCTTGAAAACACAAGATTGTCTGACTCAAACCCTCCTTTATCGCAGCATACCTATGCTAGATGATCTAGTTTATACATAGACTCTTTGCCATGTTTACGAGGATTATCTGGCTCAGAGAGATTTTTACAATCAACAACGTTAATATTTTTGCTTTCGGTTAACCTGTCCTCTGTTTTTGCAGGAGTACTATGATATTTATCAGATGGGGGTTGGTTCAAGACTGCTTCAGAGCAACAGGGAACTATGTTATCAACATCGTCCTTACTGATACCAGCGTTTATGGGTAGATTGGCTTCCTCAAGCCCTTTACCCTCTGATTCAGTTTCAGGAACATTATTAACCTCAGGCTTAGCAGTGGCCTTCTGTTTCCTACGGGTCTTTGGGGAGGGGTTCGGCCAATATTGAGTCGGCCCCAAATGACATTCAGTTAAAAATTCATCCCACGATTTACCCGTCAAGGACAGTTGATGTTGTAGTATGATTTTGACTAAACCATGGTGAAATAAACTTCTATCATGGTTATCGAAACTTTGAACCGCATGCGACATCTTTTTCAAACTTTGCCACAGATAAAATGGTAGATTAAGCCTATAGCCCTTTAATGCTAATAGGAGTCTTAAGTGGTAATAGTGTAGGTGAGAAAAACGTCCATCGTAGGACACATACCTGACCAACATTTCGTAGAAGGCTCGCCATTCAAGCTTCAAGAACTTGAAAGAGACCCCTATCTTTAGTTTTGTATTATCTGGTAGAGGCAGCAGCAAGGATAAACACTTCTTTTTATTAACCTTACTACCTTTGAACCGGTGCTCTCCAACTTGTGGGAGCTTTGTTGCCTCTGTGATTTTGTCTTCGTTAACGATGAACTTAAAACCCCCGATCTGCACAACGTCTTCTTTGAAATTCAAGGCAAACAGTTTGGTCACCTCTGCATTATGGTCGTCAAAACATTTAAAGAACTGCCCCCACCCAACTTTTTCAAATAGCAAGGCAACCTTCTCATCTGCTTCTACGAGCTCTGAACCTGATATTTCAAAACGATTCAACGGAGCCATAACTTCCTCAGCACTATCCTGGTTTTGAAATGGAATGAATGGCGATGTGAAGAGGGAGGGGATAGGTATCCAAGTGCATGACATGATGTGAAATATTAAAATTTCACATGCTTCAGATCTGACAGATATGGGGGCTCTAAATTTGGCCATTTAGCTGAACTTAATGATGATGAATGCTATAGCCAACGTTTTGTTATGATACATGCATGTTTAGCCATGACTAACAGTAAAATTTAACCAATTCAACATATCAGGGATCGTGTGATTGATGGATCGTAAATCAAGGCATTGATTATACACAGTGGTCATGATGAGTTCGTACATCCTTACGAAATGGAATGGCTATCAACATTAAATCCTGATGATACGAATCATCAATATATTCGTAGTTGTCAGTTAATTATGATGTGCAAGCCACATCTCCATGCTAACTCAGCGATCCAAGTAACAGGCGTTATTAATTTGACACATGGCTCTCGTAAACTCTGTCAATTAATGGTCTTCTCCAGTTTGAGCGTGAAAGGTGGTAGCGTTCAAGGCGATATAGTATCGAAATCATATACCCTAATGTTTTGCATGACAATTAACTAATGACTTAATTTAATACTTATGTCATGTATATACATAAAACTTCATAGATCTAGTTTTAAAACTTTCCAAAATCCCATCGATTAAGATCTTTCATCGAATTTGATAGGATACTAAGTTATAAAACTATAATATATGAAAATTCCCATACAACACCCATTTATTTACTAACTATATATATACAAATTTTTACAAATTCATGGTAAGATATTACCTATGAAATGTGAACATTAGGTTTAATAAGAATTTTAATAAGTCACCTTTAGTTCTAGGAGTTTAGAACTCATAATACCTCATCCATATCCAGCTTCAAATAAACTCAAAAGGTGTTTCATTGATTCCCATTTAGCATACTATCCCTTTAAGTTTCTTAAATCATATATAATCAGATAAATTTAACTTTAATGATAAAATTGATTATATAAAAATTTATGAAACTGACTTATGAAACTGACAGCTGCTAATTACCAAAATGTTTTCATCAACTCTTAATATGTCATCTTACTCTTCTCCAATTGAGAGTACCTTTAGAATCAAAGATTTTGAAGGCACTCTTTTATAATTTAGATAGGTAAATTACAAAAGAGAGGTGATTTCCCTTCATCCTAATGAGAAATGAAGGGGTTGTGGCTGACTGCCAACAGGGGGATGAACTAGTATTTAAAGGCATGGGAGGATAGGTATGGTTGAGGATCTCATGGGTGAGGTGGAGATTAGATCCTAAAAAGGAGGATCTTAATCTCCAGCTGGTCCTAAACATAGGGATGAGGCTTCACATAGGAAATCTTCAAGAATGCTCTCGAAGCTTCTGTTTTTTCCTTCAAAACTCTAGCACCACTTTTCCAAAGAAGAAAACAGGTGGTGATAAGGGTGCAGCACTTTTGGAAATAAGGGAAAGAGTGGTGGCACCTCTCTTTTCTCATGTATCAAGAGCGGTGCTAGCTCTTTTCTTCTTGGGTAACGCTTTTGATCAATGGGGAAAGAGCATTACCAGCTCAAAAGAGGGACAAAATGCAAGGTGTTAATTTATTCCTTCATTTCTCTAGGGAAAATCTAAGGGATTGGTGCAGTCAAGGGGATACCTATCTCATAACATGAGGGTGACAAGATTTCGGTATAGTAGTAAGTTGCAAATGCATTGTTTAGGTCCCTATGTCATTCATTTCGTTACCAACAAAGGTGCAGTACAATTGCAACAGTTAGATTGTGTATTACTACCAAAACTAGGGAATGGAAGTCAGCTAAAGCCCTATTGGGACATCCAAGAGTGGCACCCATGATGATAAGCTGTAAATGAAAAAAAAATGGAAAATTTCAAAAGGGAAGATTGTCGACAGATGACGGAAGAATAAGAGAAGAGGAATCACAACAAATTTTGAAGCAAAATGACATCTAATGAAGTATTAAAGGGTCAAATACAACAATAAATGTAGTAATTACACTAGGTGGGCAATGACACAAGCGAAAAAGATGCACATTTATTGAAAAATGTGGCTGTTAGATTTGCAGAATTGATGCAAGATTTGGTCAATCTTCGAGGGATTTGGACATTATTCTCCAAATCATTCGCATGAATGGATCAAAGGCTATAAAAATGGTCCAAGTGGAATGATTCGATCCATTGCGCTAGTTCAAAAGATGAATCATAGAATAGCAAAGAAGAAGAGTGAAGTAACACATGAGATATAAGAGAAGTAGCGCAGAAACTATTTCATAATTCATTTCAAGAACCAGTACATAGGAATCAACAAGAGAAAGGGTATAAATCATAGAAGAACACCTAGATATTAATTATAAATCAGTGTGACCAATCAGGAAGAAAAGAGGTGTGAATCACCCAATCACTCCATACTAAAGGACCAACATAAACCATAGTTCAACAAGGGCAAGTTCAATAGAGGCAGAACCCGGCCCATCAACGACGACAATGAAGGAATCAACAATGAGGAAAGAGCCGGCGATAGACTATATATGAAGGTTTAACTGTCGAGGACAGCTGGGGCACTAGCGGTACACATGAAAAAAAACAAAAGTACACTAAGGGAGTCCACGTGACAATGGAAATAGTATCGAGGTTGTAGAAACTACAATATAGACACCATGATATTCTAGCATACCCAAAATGCACACATGGCACATATGAGGAGAGGACACACGTTTATAAGGGCCTAATCACTAGAGAACCAACATAATGGGAATTGGGACTACAACAGTCTGGGATACTGTTGATTATCCACATGCCGCACTTTGGGCGATCCCAAGAGGTCAATGCGTGTGTGAAGTAGTTGTTGTCATGTTTCCATGGAGGGTATATATGGTTGGGGAAAAAGGTACCAATCATGATTGATTTGATATCCCAAATTACCAGCTTACCCAAGGCAGGGGTCGACCCGTCCCAATACTTCATAGGGAAGGACAACAACAAGAATTTAGCTGCAATATTGAGGAAGAAGTATGGCATAGTAAAAGACAAAAAATCGTACGTCATTGATACTATCAAGGACCAAGCAATAAAAATTGCAACAATGTTGCTAGTAGTGAAGGTAGTGCAGAAGAATAGGACAAATCAGTGCACGTCGGGGGTTATTGCATGCCTAGAGTAGTGCATAGCAGGAGTTCAGATGAATTGGTCACTTTTTTTCGTTGAATGAGCTGATGGAGGACGTTGTATTGGCGCAAGAGGTGGGAAATCCGTTCACCTACTCTTGGTTGTTGTTTATCCTAGATTTGTCATCATTTTTGGCCGTTAAATTACTCACTTAAACATATGTTTTGTTATCTTTTTACATATTTTGTGTCACGCAGTTCACCATTTAGCCCCAAGTATGAATGAATTTAAGGTTTATATAAAATCCATTTATTATTATCATTTTATGATTTTATTGATTAAAATTGACATTGTTTGAAGCGCATTTGATATATTAATTGATTTGTATATTTGTTTGCAAGTTATATAATATTTTTGGATGAATCAACAAAAAACACGCATTCAGCTAGCCATATGCACAACACGTCCAGCTCATCATCCAGCTCGCTACATAATATTCCTTGGCAGGTTTCCAGGCATTAAAATGTTGTTACTGCAGACCATAGTCCTTAAGTGCACCAAAAAAAAGACATTGCATTTGTCCTAGATATGCGCCCACCATATCCAGCTCACTGTTAAGCTTTTCGTCCAGATCGTTAACCAGACTACACGCTATTGATTACCGATTCTAGGCATTAAAATGATTGGAACAGTCTGCAAACTACCTACTGTCCACGCGTTCGGATGATGGAGAAGCTCCTTTTATAGAAGAATCGCCATCATGCTACCTCTGCTCGACACCACACCAACAGTCCACGTGTTTGAATGATGTAATGGTTTGCGTTCTATAAGGCTCGCCAGCGTGCTCTTCTCTATCCAACACCACTCCACCATCCGTACTAAAGAAGGAGTTGTATGCCACATCACGCACGCTAAAGAGAACCATTCGTGCTAAAGAGGGAGCCTGTGCGCTACATCGTGCAATGAAGAGAGACGACGCACGCTAAAGAAGGAGGACGTTGTGCATTGGATTTTGATTACTTGGACGCCTTTATGGTTGACTAAATTTATATATTAGTCGACCACTAAAGGGTCGACTTCCTCATCTCTCTAAAACAATATATATACCAGCCTCTGCGTGAGAGCTCAGTTATCTAGCAATTTAACCAGTTTATGCTTTGATTCGTTGTTCTTAAGAACACTGTATTTCTGTTCCATATTCATTAATAAGAGTTGTATGCTTTGTTGTTGACGATTGCGATTGAGTAAGAGTTATCCAGGCATCACCCCTGATTGCTGAGAGGGCCCTTCATGAACCAGAGGTTTCTTTTTGTTGTAGTTTCATTACCTTTCTTTTTTTTGTAGTTAGTTTAATTTCCAGTTTGTTTTTGTTATTAGATTACTATAAATGTTTATTTCATTTCTTTCCTGTAACATATTTTATTCCTGAAATTAAATAGCTAGTTGTGTGCATAGTTTGCTTTCAATTTTCTTTCAGTCATTTCATTTCAAGCTTTACTGTTTAGTTTTATTTGCAAATAGATAGAATAGATCGTTGTTATCAAGTTAAAGTAGAATTAATTATGGTTATTTCATTTTTGTATAAGTTTATTTAAATTCAAGTTTACTTCTTAATAATTGCTTTTTATTTATGAATTTGTTTAAGTTTATCATTGTCAAATGTGATTAATAAATAGGTTTACTTATTGTCTCTTTGCATTGTATCTACATGTGCATAAATTCAGCTGAAGAATAGATCATTTAGGTTAATTTCTGTCATTTTAATTATATAGACTGTCATTCGGAAACCCTGTTTAAACTGTCATTCAGTCACCACTTTCAGACCCACGGTTCAATCTGTGATTCATCCCATTGTTTCGTTTTCAGTTTTTTTAATGTGTTTTGAAATTGTTTTAAGTTCTGTTTCTTTAGTATTTGAAGTATGCTTTGACTGTAATAGTTAGAGGATAGTTTTATTTTACATTAAAGTTCAATTTGGATTGTTTTAGGTTATTTATTAAAAGCTATCTTACTTATTTTCACCTTAAGTATGTTTTGATCTATTTTATGTTGTGTTTCTTGATTTTGTTTATGATTTATTTTTACTGTTGTACTGTTTTGTGTTCATTCCTTTGGATTGATTTATCCATTTGCATGTAAAATTCAGGATTAGCTGTGTTATCCTTAGTATGTTTTAGGTTGTTCCTTTTTCATTGTGTGATTACTAAAAGAGACTTGTAGGACAAAATTCAAAGATATTCCTACTAAGTTTTCTACTTGTTTCTTATTATTAAGTTTTCTACTTGTTTCTTTTTATTAAGTTTTCTACGTATTTATGAATTAGGTCTTCCTTATATCCTAGTTTTCCATTTGAAAAATTAGCTGTTGATAGTATCTTTTTCGGTTTAAAGTTATTTTCTTATGAAATAAATTATTGATTGTTTAGTTTAGTATTATGTTCCAGTTTAATTACATTAAATTGAATTCTTAGGAGTTTGACTCGGTTTTTCATTTTGGAAGATCTTTCGATCTTTTGTTTGTTAAAATATTTCCACGACACCGTAGGAATCCCTCTCCCTTCGCATATATTTTGTGTCAACTCTAAGCCTACTAACCCCGATCGATAATTAAATATTAGGTGAATTAATCTAGATGATATAACACCCAATAGTTGTTGATACTAATCGCACTGGTTGGTTGGATGGAACCAACACACTATCAAGGAATGGAGGTTGACAGATGTCAACGTTTGCATAGGAGCACAGTATAAGAAACTATGGGCCCTCAACAATAAGGAAAGAAAAACTAACAATAATATTCAGTTTTACCTATACCTGGATGCACTATGGGATGAAGTAGTAAAGATGTTGCGACTCATAGATGCAGCTGCGAAGAAGGACAAGAATATTACCTGATTGGAAATATGACCACATGCCATACACATTCAGGCATGACAGGATGTAGAGCAGTAGTGGTTTATGAAATAGTACAAGATGAATAATGAAGAGTTGGATGCCATCATCGATGAGTGGCCACTGGAATGGATAGTTCCGGTAAGTAAAAAGGAGTTGTTGGAACTAGAAAATGGACCACTGCCATGCATTCTGATCGAGCAGGATAAATCAAAGGAGTTAGAAGAGGGCTCAAAAGAAGCATCGTCCGCAACTATGAAATACTTGGAGTTGGAGAAAAAACAACAAGAGGCACAGATGAAGTGCTTGTTCAAACATGGACAAAGGAGAAGTACTCCAGGGATTGTTGGGGTGTGGACCTTAAAGGTCCTTAATTTTGGCAACTCCGTGGTTTTGGTGCGAAGCTTGTAAGTGGAGTTGCGGCCCAAAATAGTCTTAGGGGTGTCAGGGTTGGGTCGAACCCCTTCTTTTTGTAATTAACCCATGGTTTAAACTCATAGTTTTTAAGCTCATGGTTTAAACACGTGGTATTGTAATAGTGCACTTGTATAAATAGGCACTTATGTAAAGGAGAAAAGAGCTTTTTCGAAGGTTCTTGTATGATGATAATTTGATGCAAAGAAGCTAAGGCCTATTTTGGGTTTAAGGTTAAGTCCCAGCTGTGTGCGTGGACGACCTCTGTAGCTGAGTGCACAGAAGGTTTTGTTAAGGATAAGTCCCAGCTATGTGCGTGGACGACCTCTGCAGCTGAGTGTGCAGAGGGTTTTGTTAGAAAGTATCTGCAGCTGAGTGCGCAGTTCAGAGAAAGGTTCTGCAGCTAAGTGCACAGTTTTGGGATTATTGGGAAGATCTGCAACTGAGTGCGCAGAGATCTGAAGCTGAGTGTGCATATCAGAACTGTTGTTTGTAAAGAGTTGAATAAAATGCAGTTCTGTGAACGTATCCCCTACACTAGGGGTGAACCACGTACATCTTGTGTTGTGGTGGTTCCTTTGTGTTTGTGATGTTTTATTTTATGCATTTGATAAGTAGGTGAATGATAAGTAAGATATATTGTTAAGTATTAACTTCGCTATGAATTCCCAGTTAAGGGTTAAGCAAGTAACTATCTGTTTATCTAAACTGCGAAGCTAATTAAGTAACTATCGAAGCTCTGTGTTGTATGATTAATATTTGTTAAGGCTAAAGGTACAGTAATCTCCCTGTTTTGCCTACAGAAACCTGATTTTGTGGCACCCCATAGCTGTTTCGGGTGAGACTGCAACCTATTCGCAGGTTGTTTCTGAAAGGGCCAACACTGTGGGTCTTTTTGTTGGTAAGGATAATAGTATAAGACCCGAGTCTGCCCTAAGCAACCAACAAATTGGTTCCGTTTCTAGTTGAACCAGTATCTGCTCAAGAGGGATCTACGTCGTACCTGGAGGGATATGTTTTGGAGGCCCTCAGTAAAATAAATCGGTGATTGGGTTAAGGATACCTATCTAAAATTTGTTGAACAAGAAAATAAGGATCCTCATCGTAGCTCAGATGACTTTTTGCAAAGGTAAGTTTTTTCTGATATTTATGAAATTTTCTTTGGTAGTATCCACATAGAATTGCACCAGTGGTTATCCAGGTTGACAGAAAGAAGGACAAACTTCCAAGAAGATTAGTCTCATGCCTGGATCCCTGAAATAATCAAGCTGTTAAAAAGAGTGAACAACGCGGTATCTAGAGTTGTTGACTTCTGGACAATGTGAACCCTTGAAGCATTTATGACAAAGTTCACCATCGACACACATACTTCTTTCAGCGAAGCAGAAAGACAGTTCTTCAAAGGACCACGGGGTAAGTACTTGAATTCACTTAGTCTAAAAATTAAAATGCTCTTAGCTGAAAAACACATATTGCTTATTGAATCAGATTGCTAGATTTAGTGCTACTAACCTATGTTTGAAAGTGAAAGTGACTTCGATGAGCAAAGTGGTTTGCTTCGAAGCGGTAAAAGATACAAGACTATAACTTTTGGATCATTTACCCTAGGCTAGAATACCGGTTATACGCCTTTATTCCTAGAAGAATCTGAATCTGAAGAAACCCCTTTTGTTAGAAACCATCCTATAACCCCGCAGCGAAGATCTATCATCCCTGAGAACCCATCGTAGTCTGAAAGTAACCCTGGCCCGAGTAGTCCTGTCGCAGGTCAGTCTACCTCAGTAAGTCCCCCGCTTGTTACTAGTTTTTCCCCTCCTCCTCCCGCTTCCCCCCCCCCTCGATCCGCTATGGCTCATGTAAATGATGATATCAAGCTCCCAGTCTTTAAAGGAACTGGATCAGAGGATCCAAAGCAGTTTTGGTTCTTATGCGAAGCTGTTTGGACTGCTAGGAACATTATGGATCAGAATACAAGAACAGCGCAGTTGGTCACATCTTTTAGAGATCGAGCTTTGACCTGGTTTATGAAGTTTTCCAGTACTCAGAACTATGTCTTGGTCGATATCAAAAAAGCAATGATTAAAGAATTTAAGAAGCCTAAATCAGAGTCGCAGTCTATAACTGAACTAAAGGAAATTCAGCAGAAGCGAGGTGAATCAGTTTGGGACTTTAATCAGAGGTTCAAAGTTCTGCTGGATCAAGTTAGCTTCACTATTGGACCAGAACAGCATAAAGAATGGTTCATTGTAGCACTGTTGCCACATATCAGGAATCCACTCATGCAACAAAAGGTTGTTGATCAGCAAGAAGCATTGGAAATTGCTATGAAGCTCGAAACAGCTCCTGTCGAAGATAATTCTGGAATAGCCCAAATACAAGCACAGTTAGCAGAAATGGCTTTGGAGCTTCATGACATGAAGAAAGGGAAAGCAACCCACAAAAAGGTTTGGTGTACACGATGTAAGACAGAAGGTCATGACAAAGAACAGTGCCCTGCACTAAGAAACTATCTGAATACTGGTGCACCAAACCTGTTTAACCCTACTGTCCTATATTGTGAGATTTGTAGAACAACTGGCTAGCATCGACCTGAAGATTTCTATCTGATGCAGAGATATGTTCAAGTACCTAAGAATCCCTACTGCAAGTTCTGTAATTCAGTTGGACACAACGAAGATGAATGTCGCGGCTTTGATCTCATGAGAGAGTGAACCTATGACGCTTATAGGGTACAACCCGATGCACAAGGCAATGATGGATATGGTTACCATGGTAGTACATTAGGTCAAGGTAACTTTAGAGGTTGTGGTCGTGGTGGTATGCCTAAAAGAGGTCGAGGCCAGGTTATTTGCTATAACTGTAATCAGCCAGGACATGTATCTAGAGACTGTCAGAACCCAACTGCTACATGTCGATATTGCAGAGCAGTCGATCATCTGATTGAGCAATGTCCACAGTTGATAGCCAAGATACAAGAAATAAATGGCGCTCCTACCCAGAATGTTCAGATGATTGCTGTAGAGAAAAGACCTGTCCTAGCCGTTAACATTGTTACAAGGAGTGGAGCTATGACGCAAGTGCATAATAAGGAGAAACAGCCTGACGAGGCTTGGGTCCGCAAGACTCCAGAGAAAATTCCCATCTTCGATGTTAGAAGAGAAAAAGGAACATTTATGGAAGCCAAAAAAGACTTTGTTGAGCCAAGAACATCAGTAGCAACTACGCAACAGCATCAACAGCAGTTACAACCTCAAGAAGCTTCGTCAGCTCAAGTAAGTACACTCACATCATTTTTACAGATTTGTATGAAGCTCTTAAGAAATCAGAATGCTTTGAATGAGTTATAGAAAGTTATTGCATCTTGCAAACCTCAGCAAAGCTCTGATAGAGGAAAAAATGTTAATAGAGTTAGAAGGACTGGAAGAGAAATGAGATTGCATGCTCAGATAGGAGATTATGACATGACTGATATTATTCTAGACCAAGGATCAGAAGTAAATTTCCTAACTAGGCAGACATGGGAACAAATGGGAAGACCTACGCTTGAATGGTCCCCTATATAGCTGAGATTAGCCAATCAGCAAAAGATTGTACCCTTGGGAAGATTCCCTAGTGTACCGGTGGACATTGATGGAGTCAGTACCTTAGCAGATTTTGAAGTCATTGAAATAATTGATGATAGCAACCCCTATCCAGCATTGCTAGGAATTGAATGGGCAATAGAAAATGATGCAGTAATCAACCTTAAGAACAAACAGATGACTTTTGAAGGAAAAGGCTTGAGAGTCATAGTACCGTTGGACCCTTCTCAAGGAGAAAGGTACACAGAACCAGTCAGAGATGAAGATCGGTATGTTTTAGATCATATTTACAACATCACAGCTAAAGAAGAAGACTATGTTAACCCTACTACTGAAGGTATAATGGATTGGCAGTGTGACAGTTCTTGCATGACTGATTCAGATGAAGGCCTAGAGAATTGGTAGAATAGACTTTATGAGCTAAATGGACACCGATGTGCAAGAATTACCAAGTCTATCAGATGGGTTGGCTCATAGACAAAGATCTTACCTACTTTTGATGGCTCGACAGACCCAGAAGACTTTATTGTACAATTCTCAGAGCACGTACCAGATTCACAGAAAATGGAGACTCTAGAGTCAGCATTCAGAGCTGCAGCTGCCAGATGGTGAAATGGTCATAAAAAGTATATTCATAGTTGGAATGCTTGTCAAAAGCTTCTTCACCTGAGATTCATGGATCAACCTCAGGAGGTGCAAAGCAAATTTAATGGTAAGACTAGCCCTTAGGAACATTTGGAGCAGTGTTATGAAGCATGGAAGCATGTACCTTGTGAAGAATGGGTACATAGGTTTTTACACACTCTGGAACCTATAGCAAAGAACTGGTATGTGGAGGTTGAGCTTCGCCATGGTACTGTAAGTTGGGATAACCTTGTTGATAGTTTTGTGCTTACATTTTCTATTAATGAGGATTGCCCTGTTTTGGATGCAGCTATTAGGTTAATCCATACCAAGGTGTTTGATGATAAAGAAATAGCCGAGCACCAACTTGATTGGAAGGAACAAGAAGCTAATGCAGTAGAATGTTATAACCTCGCCATTGATGAAGATGACGACCCGCGCAACATTAATATTCTCGAGTCGGGAGAATAACCCACTAGTCTGGACGAAGGTCTTCCTGATGCCCAGTTGTTTGCCATTCAAATGGTTGATGACTATTTTTAGGATATTGTTCAGTACTTGTCTACAGGTTTTGCACCCTCTGAGATTCCAACACAGTAGAAGAAGCATTTGGTGGTTAGAGCAAATGACTTTACCTTGATAGAAGGACAGCTATATAAAATGGGACCTGTTGCTAGGGTTTTCACCCTAGCTTGTGCGAATGAGCACCTACTAAGGAATATGGATTCCTTAGTAGCAGTTCAATGATATATGAATTAAATAATGATAAACTGAAACGAAACCTAATCTAAATACGTTCTTGAAGCTAAAACAGTAAAAAGTAAATAACATGAAACAATACGGTGAATATAAAGCAAAAAACGGTAAAGAAATAAATAATGATCTTTATTGATGTTACCTCCAATGAGGAGGTTGATAGAGTCTTTTGCGCTGGTCCGATGTCGGTGGCTTCGAGCTCCAAGCTGCTTCCTCTCTTTCTCCGGTGGTGGAAATGGGCCAAAAAGAGTTCTCAATGGTGAAAGTAGCTTAATGGTAAGCTAGGGTTTCAAGAACAATTTCGGCAGAGGCAGGGTACTTATGATAATGGATCTGGAATAATGGGTCTCCATCACTTATTTATAAAACCATGTGGTTTAGGTCAACTTTTTAGGGTTTTAGCTGTTTAGGGTTTCAGCTATTTAGGATTTCCTCTTTTTCCTCATTATTTTACATTTTTTATTCTTTTTTGGATATTTTTGGAGGAAA